>SJYQ01002854.1:626281-692550 GCA_006410935.1 Redunca redunca
GTCATGCGAAAAGTTGACTCACTGGAAAAGACTCTGATGCTGGGAGGGATTGGGGTCAGGAGGAGAAGAGGATGACAGAGGATGAGATGGCTGGATGGCATCACTGACTCGATGGACGTGAGTTTGAGTGAACTCCGGGAGTTGGTGATGGACAGGGAGGCCTGGCGTGCTGCGATTCATGGGGTTGGACACGACCTAGCAACTGAACTGAATTGAAATGATAAGTGATTCACTTCATTATACAGCAGCAACTAACACAATATTGCAATGCAATTATACTCCAATTAAAAAATAAATAAATAAATACTGTTCTAGTGGAAGTTGACTTGTCTGCCATCGTGCCATAGTTGATCCTGACTAGTTCTTGTTGTGTCCTCAATGGCTATGTCATTCTTTTAAAGGCTGTGCCCTGCCCCCTTCTTGTCTCTTTCTCTGTATTTATTATGTGAAGCAAAGTGGAGGGGCAGAAAATAGTGGGATTTTTGAAACTGAGTTTCTGAAGGCAGTGCAGTTTTCACTATTGAAAAGGTCCAGGTTTAATGACAGGAATGAGTAGGTAAGATAAGACGAGAGACAAGGTCACTGAAGTGGAGGAGGTTAAGAAAATGAGAAAAGAAAATGCTCGAAGATCATTATGTGTGGTAACAATGAACCAGGAGCTGAAAGCTTCAAGGGATGAAAAGGAGAGACATGGAGACAGACGATTGCAAACCATAAGAGAATGCAGTCTCATTACTTGAGATTTATAGGTAGGGTTTTAGCCTGCAAAAAGTAGCAGTAAGGTCAAGGTTACTTGTCATACCTTTAGGCTCAAAGGTCCCAAGGCTATGGAGGGGAAGACTGCTATCACTTGAGAACACAGCAGAGAAGGTGATACCTTGGGAAGATTGCCAGGTTTCAGTTAGCACAAGCAGCAAAAAGAATACTGGGAGAAAAGGTGGAGGGTGCTGCTTTTCTGACTGTGGGTTTCTGAGGCCTCATTGAAAGATTTCAGGGTTTGAAGAGAACTAGGATTGGGGACAAATGGATATACAGAAAACCTTTTGGGAGGATAGTCTTGGGAGATGAGGATTTTTTGTCATCACTGCTCTGAACAGTGACAACAGACATAATGAGATTCCTCCTGAGAGTCTACAGATAGTGGGGGTAAAGCTGGGAGACTGGGCCAGTGCAAGGGTTTTGCTTGGAGCTCACAGAGACTGGCTCCCCTCTCTATGCCGGCCAACTTTGATGTGGAGGCAGAAACGAAGTGACATTATACAACACCTGGATCTCTGGATGAATAGGCGGAGCCCTGGGTCCATCTTTACTCTTACAGTGCGGTCTGAGGGAAGGCCATGCTCATCCCAGTTGCAGTCAGTTATATTAATAGATCTCCTAATAGGGGCTGCCTTCACAATCCTGTTAGAAACCTCAGTTGGTCATGGCATGGTATTCTAATAGTTTACTTGATTCTGCTTATTCAAGATTTTGCAATATTGTTTGAAAGTACGATTGGTCTATAATTACTTATCTCTTTTAGTGCTTTGTTAAATTTTTGTACTGTCTTATACTGGTTTCACAAAAATAATTGGATGCTTCCTTTTTTCCTGTAACCTTGAAAAGTTTAAATAGCATTAGAGCTATATATTTCTGCAAAGTTTGGTAGAATTCGTTTGTGAGTACTTTTTATAGGAGTGAAATGTTACTATTGCTTTTTATTATACTGAATATTTGAAAAGAGAATCCATACTTTATCTCTTTAGCCTTGGCATGTAGCTGAGTGCCTGAAACAAACTATACAAATTATGATTATTTCAAGCAGAAAAGTGTAAGTTAAAATACTTTAACATGAAGATTTTTACTAGCTTTCCCTCTCCATTTTTAAGACTCCCACTTTAATTTAGCTTCTATTAACTGATCTATTATACTACTCTCTTACCTGGTCTCTCTGGCTTCTCTCTTTCTTGCCCCCAGTATCCATCTAAGATTCGACTCCTGGGTTAATCTTCCCAATGGGCTGTTTTATTCATTTGCTGCTGCTGCTGCTAAGTCGCTTCAGTCATGTCCAACTCTGTGCGACCCCATAGATGGCAGCCCACCAGGCTCCTCCGTCCCTGGTATTCTCCAGACAAGAGTACTGGAGTTGGTTGCCATTGCCTTCTCCATTATTCATTTGACCCTTGCATAAAAACTTAATTTTTTTTTTATTTTACTGAAGTATAGTTGATTTACAGTGTTGTGTTAATTTCTGGTGTACAGCAAAATGATTCACTTATATATAAATATTTTTTCCATATTCTTTTTCATTATGGTTTATTATAGGGTAGTGAATATAGTGCCCTGTGCTATATGGTGGGACCTTGTTTGCCTGTTCTATGTATAATAGTTTGAATCTACTACTCAGCCTCCAACCTCCCCATCCCCTTGGCAACCACAAGTCTGTTTTCTATGTCTATGAGTCTGTTTCTGTTTTGTAGATAAGTTCATTTGTGTCATACTTTAGATTTTAAATTAAGTGATATTATATGGTATTTGTTTTTCTCTGCCTGACTCACTTAGTATGATAATCTCCAGGTCCGTCCAACCTTTGCATTAAAAACTTTGAGAAACTTCCCAGTGACTAAAACACAAGTCCAAACTTTTCACTGCTCTCTACCTCAATCCATCTCCCATTTCTCTTTCATCATTTTCCCATAGACACAGTATGTTTAGGTAAGTTGGGTTCCTTGCCATTTCGCAAACAATTTTTGCCTTTCTATTTCTGTTCTTTGTTCATGCTGTTCCACTGCTTATTTATTTATGTTATAAGGAGATTCATACACCTTTGTTATTGTGCCTGCTGCCTGGCTGCTTGTTCACGTCAGATTCCCTGTGACCCCATGGACATAGCCCATCAGGCTCCTCTGTCCATGGAATTTTCCAGGCAAGAATACTGGAGTGGGTTGCCATTTCCTGCTCCAGGGGATCTTCCCGACACAGAGATTGAATCTGTGTTTCCTGCATCTCCTGTACTGGCAGGTGAATTCTTTAACACTGAGCCACCCGGGAAGCCTCCACTAATCATTTAGACTTTTTTTTCTATTCCTGTCCTTGGGTGTGTGCGTGTGTGTGTTTGTGTGTGCGTGTGTGTGTGTGTGCATGAGCGCGCTTAATTCTCAGTTGCTTCCAACTCTTTGTGGCCCTATAGAATGTTGAACACCAGGCATGGAATTTTCCAGGCAGGAATACTGGAGTGGGTTACCATTTTCTACACCAGGGGATCCTCCTGACCCACTAGGACAAAGAATCAAGCTCATTCCTCAAGTTCAACTCTTCCATGAATCCATTCATGAAGACACAGTTATCTCTTATAGTTATTTGAAAAAAATCATGTGGGAGTATCTTGCATCCTCTAGCAAAATGAAAACTTCTTGAAGGTAAGAATCCTAACTTAGCGATCTTTACACCACTTACAGCATTGATTCAATAATAAATTTTTGGATGGGTGAGTGAATAGATCTAAAAACTGATAATGATTTACTCTGACAATTTAAGGTAAATTCTGAACATTCTCACTTAGTATGGATTTGACATGCTATGGAATTCAGCATCATGTTTTGATTAATACATGAACATTTGGATGAAATATGTATGTTCTATACACTTCTGTAAGTATGATACATATCACAATTATAAAAATTCATGAGCTTGCAGGAAATAGTGGCAGTCATAGACCTAATTTCAAATATGTTTTCCCTGAAAAAAATCATAGCTTAATACTTAATGGACTTTAAGAGGCATATTTTAAAGTATTATTAGACCTATTGTTTAAATAGAATCTATTTACTTACCCTATTTTATGTTATTATGTTATCTAGCTAGAGTATGGATAACTTAATGTTTAAATCACTGGTTTTCATCTTGAGAATGACAAATGCCTACCAAAAATGTCTTCTAGAGTGGCTTTCTCAAGGTGTCAAATAGGAGCTGGAGGAAATATTACACTGATGATTTTCAGGTAATATTTGAACAAGCCAGGCTGTTATTAGCATGTAAACATAATATTATGGCTTTCCAGTGTACCTAGACATTTGCTTCCGAGAGACTGCTGCCATCTCTTTTACGTTATCAGTGGGGTATTTTTTTTTAGTGCAGCGGTTCTCCCCAAGGAGCCCGGCAGTGGGCGCTCCAGCCTGTTGGCACTGCACCAGAATACAAGCCTCCAGAATACCCGGCTTTGGAGGCCATCAGGGCTTGTGTACAGGAGAGCCACAGGGCTGCAGGAGACAGAGACTCTGCTCTTAAAGGGGCTCCTGCAGAATCTCCCAAGCTCTGAGACCTAAGGCAGAGGCAGTAATTAGAAAAGGTCCTGGGTCAGACCCCCTTGCTGATTTGGCACAGTGGCAGCCATTTTGGGGAGTTCACTATACCTTGAGGACACTGGTGCAGGCAACCTGAATTCAATAAAATTGTAGGATACAAATTAATATGCAAATATGTTGCATTTCTATACACTAACAATGAGGTATCAGAAAGAGGAATTAAGAAAACAATTCCATTTACAATTTTGCATCAAAATAAATAAATCTAACCAAGGAGGGGAGAGACCTGTACATGGAAAACCTTGGTGGTGGTTTAGTCACTAAGTCGTGTCCGACTCTTGCAACCCTATGGACTGCAGCCTGCCGGACTCCTCTGTCCGTGGGATTCTCCAGAGGAGCTCCCCTGATTGTTCAGACGGTAAAGAGTCTGTCTGCAACATGGGAAACCTGGGTTCAATCCCTGGGATTGGGTTGGGAAGATCCCTTGGAGAAGGAAATGGCAATCCACCCCAGTATTCTTGCCTGGAAAATGCCATGGATGGAGGGGGGGCCTGGCAGGCTACAGCCCATGGGTTGTTTCCTGAAGTGGGTAAACCTTAAGACATTAATAAAAAAAATTACAAATGATCAAACAAATGGAAAGATATACTGTTCTCATGGACTGGGAGAATTAATAATGTTAACATGACCATATAGACAAGGCATTCTATAGATTCAATACAAACTCCATCAAAATACTAATGACATTTTTCATAGAATTAGAACAAATAATTTTAAAATTTGCATGGAAACACAATAGATGCTGAATAGCCAAAAAAACCTTGAGGAAGAAGAACATAGTTAGAGGTATCACACTCTCTGGTTCAAAACTATACTACAAAGCTACCATCATTAAAACAGTATGGTACTGGCACAGAAACAGACACATAGATCAATGGAACAGAATAGAAAGCCCAGAAATAAACACATGTTTATATGGTCAATTAATCTATGTCAAAAGAAGCAAGAATATATGGTTTCTTCAAAAAACTGTGTTGGGAAAACTGGACAGCTACCTGTAAAAGAGTCAAACTGTATTACTTTCTCACACCAAGTGCAAAAATAAATTCAAGATGTATTTAAAACCTAAGTGTAAGACCTGAAACCTTAAAACTCCTAGAAGAAAGCATAGGCAGTTCTCTCTTTGACACTGATTATAGTAATATTTTTTTTTTTTGGATATGTCTCCTCTGGCAAGGGAAACAAAAGCAAAAATAAACAAATAGGGCTATATCAAACTAAAAAGGTTTTGCATGCCAAGGAAACTCTTAACAAAATTAAAAGGTGGCCTACTGAATGGGAGAAGATATTTGCAAATGACATATCTGATAATATTCAAAATATAAAAAGAACTCATGCAATTTAACATAAAAAACAGTCCCATTAAAAATGACCAGAGGACCTGAATAGACCTTTTTCCAAAGAAGACACACAGATAACTAATGGACACATGAAAAGATGCTCAACATAACTAATCATCAAGGAAATGCAAATCAAAACCACTGTGAGATACCACCTCACACCAATTAGAATGGTTATTACCAGAAAGAAAACAAATAAGTCCTAAGCATGTGGATAAAAAGGAATTTTCATGCATTCTTGGTAGGAATGTAAACTGTTAAAACCGTTATGCAAAATAGTATGGAGGTTCCTCAAAAACAAAAACTACTGTATGAGATTCAGTAATTCTACTTTTGGGGATTTTTCTAAAGAAAACAAAAACAATGATTTGAGTGGATATACACACCCCTGTGTTCAGTGCAGCATTATTTACAATAGCCAAGATATGGAAGCAACCTAAGTGTCCACTGATTAAATAAATGGATAAAGAAGCTGTGACACAAATATACAATGGAATATTGCTCAGCTATAGAAAATAATGAAATCTTACCATTTGCAGCAACATGGACAAACCTAGAGGGTATTATGCTATGTGAAATAAGTCAGAAGAGGAAAGATAAATACCGTTTTACTTCACCTGTATGTATAATCTAAAAACAAAATAAATGAACAAACATAAAAAAGCAGAAACAGACTCACAGATACAGAGAACAAACAGGTGTTTGCCAGAGGTAAGGGGGTTGAGGGAATGAGTGAAATAGATGAAGGAGATTAGGAAGTACAGACTTCCAGTTACAAAATAAATGGGTCACATGGATAAAATGTGTAGCATGGGGAATATAACCAGTAGCACTGTAATATCTCTGCATGGTAGCAGATGGTAAGTAGACATGTGGTGTTGAGCATTTTGGAATGCAGAAATATCGAGCCACTTTGCTGTGCACCTGGATCTACACAGTGTTCTGGGTCAACTACACCTCAAAACAAGACAAAACAGAAACAAAGGAAAAGCAAAACCACAGACTCAGCTGCCTAGAAACATGCCTGGGAGGATGCATACTAAGCTGTCAATAGTACTACTCCTCAAGAAAGTATCTGTGTATGGAAGGCACTTTGACTCTTGACCATTTACATTTTCCTTTGTAGAGCATTTGGGGAAAGGATGCTATCTAAGTAATAGTGCATGTGTGTGGAGGCTCAAGTTAAAAGTTAAGATCAGATATGGAGTAGTAAGGAATGTGATATTTTGGTTGAAAAAAGAATTTATGTGTGTCCCTTTTGGAATAGCAATAGAGCATATATTGCTGGAGTTACTAGATAATTTTATAGAGGGGCACAGAAGGATTCTTCCCATACTTCTCGCTTTCTAGGAGGAGAGAATTCTTGCAATCTTTGCAGCTTGGATGGTATAGAATTCAGTATATATAGCAAATATATCTAATAATTAGAAATAAAAGGAACTTCCCTGGTGTTCCAGTGATTAAGACTCTATGCTTCCCATGCAGAGGATGTGGGTTGAATCCCTGGTAGGGGAGCTAAGATTCCCACATGCCTCATGGCCAAAAAAACAAAGCGTAAAGCAGAAATAATACTGTAACAAATTCAATAAAGACTTTCAAAATGGTCCACACCAAAAAAAAAAACTTAAACAAGAAATATTTCAAAACACTAAAAAATTTTTTCTTTAGACACATCAATGTGAACTTTCCTCTGTTCTTCCCTCCTTCCTTTCTCTCTCTCCCTCCCTTTTCCTCTCACTTCCTCCTTCCTATGTTCAAACAAAATAGTTGATCAGAGAATTCAGTTCAGTTCAGTTCAGTCACTCAGTTGTGTCCGACTCTTTGTGACCCCATGAATCGCAGCACACCAGGCCTCCCTATCCATCACCAAATCCCGGAGTTCACTCAGACTCACATCCATCGAGTCAGTGATGCCGTCCAGCCATCTCAACCTCTGTCGTCCCCTTTTCCTCCTGCCCCCAATCCCTCCCAGCATAAGAGTCTTTTCCAATGAGTCAACTTCGCATGACGTGGCCAAAGTACTGGAGTTTCAGCTTTAGCATCATTCCTTCCAATGAACACCCAGGACTGATCTCCTTCAGAATAGACTGGTTGGATCTCCTTGCAGTCCAAGGGACTCTCAAGAGTCTTCCCCAACACCACAGTTCAAAAGCATCAATTCTTCAGCGCTCAGCTTTCTTCACAGTTCAACTCTCACATCCATACATGACCACTGGTAAAACCATAGCCTTGACTAGACGGACTTTGTTGGCAAAGTAATGTCTCTGCTTTTCAATATGCTATCTCGGTTGGTCATAATTTTCCTTCCAAGGAGTAAGCGTCTTTTAATTTCATGGCTGCAGTCACCATCTGCAGTGATTTTGGAGCCCCCCAAAATAAAGTCTGATTAGAGGACTAGATTGAAGTAAAGGTTAGATTAGAGCAGCCCACGTTCTATAAAACATCTTTTAGTGATCTAATTTTCTTCAAAGAGATTTGAATGTAATAGAAAACAAGTAAAGACAATAGAGAACACAATGCAAAATAAACTCCGCAGACAGGAGTTTTCTTTTTCAGCAAAAGCTGAAAGCAAAAGCTCTCAGTGAGTTCTCAGCCTGACAGCGCAGGATAAATCACTTTTCAGGTCTGGAGCCTTTCACTCTCCACCTGCATTAGTCGAAGACCTTTTGTCCTAGCAGGAAAGGCAGGCAAAGTCTCCAAATCTCATGTGGGTAACATGCTCAGGAACATGGGTTTTTAAAAAGGAAAACATGCAAGGAAGCTTGAAAAGCATTTTATAATAGGCCTTAAGAGCACTGAAAGAACCCAGTTCACAGTGAATTTCAAGACAATCAGATTTCATCTGGATAAGCCTTTTCAATGCTCCAAATTGGAAAATTTCTATTACCTTCCTTACAGATCACTGAAAATAAGTGCCTGGCCCATGCTCTACCCAAGGTACAGTCACTCTGTTTTCAAGCTCAAAACAGATATTGATTTTCGTTTCAAACTCTAATGCCAAAATTAGCAGTGTCAGGTTGAATTAGAGGTAGATGGTTTAGAGAGTTCAACAGTGAGCAAGCAGCATGGCCAGACTGCCTTTTCTGGGTTATATTGTTTTTTGTTTTTTTTTCTTTTCATGTCTTAAAGACAACAAAACATGGGATATAAGACACCCTTCAGTTTTATGGTACCCAAAGACATACTTAGTCCAATTTCACTCATATATCTTTAGCCCATCAGTTTCCTTCAAGTGTCAGTTCAGGAGTCATAAATACATCTTCTTTGAGGATGATTATAGTTTGATTTCCTTCTGCTGGGCATTTTGCCTCTCACTTAGCTTTGGAAAAATCAAGATTTGTCTAGCAGTTTAAATTGACAGAGCATTTCATCTGCATTGTCCTGTAAAGGGGGAGGCGGCTCAGTTATTGAATTGGTCCATCAGTGGAGTGTGCACCCTTTATATCTGGGATTGATTGAAAGGAAAGAACTACAAATTGCAGTGTGAGAGCTTCCCTCGCATGGAAACGTTCATCAAAGGAGCAGACCGAGCTTTGTAATGGGGGCATTTAGAGCATCCATTCGCTATGAGGAGCAGGTGCCCACAAACCCAAGTCACCCAGACTTGATTTATCAATAAGGAAGAGTGGCGTATTGATAAGAGTGGCTTATTTATCAATAAGGAAGAGTGTTGCCAGCATGGCTTTGAGGGGAGCAAAGAGGGGAAAGGAATGAGTATGGATATCCTTGATAATCCTCGAAAATACTTCTATGTCTGTATGATTAATAACATATCTGGTTGCTGCTTCTCTGTACCTCGAATGAAGGCAGCTTTTTCTAGATGGCTCCCATGCAGAGTGGGTGTTTGGTGTGTATGTGTGTGTGTGAGAGAGAGACAGCAAGTGAGAGAAGGAGGGAAGGAAGGAGGGGGAGTAGAGGGGAGGCAGAGGAGAGAAATGAAAAGTGAATAGGTAACCAAGAGCAGAGGTAGAACCTAGAGCTTCCTCAGTTTGGATCTGATGGAGTAAATGCCTATTAAACCACCCAAGCTGACTTCTTGCATACATTCTAGTCCCACAAAGGGTGGAGCCCAGTTACTGAATTACTCCCTGGGCTTCGTGTGGAGACCCAGTAGCTATCTCTGATGGGCAGGTGGCAGGCTCTCAGTGCTCCCGTGGTGTGAATGCTTCACTCATCAACCACTGGAGCACGCTGTCATCTGCTCACTGGTCTGTATATGAGCTATTTGATGGCAGGATTTGCATTTTATTCATATTCTGTTTCCAGGGTCTAGAAAATGTCTGGCTTATGGTTTGCATTTTCAAGTTTGATGAGTGACTGGCTAGCGGCCTACTCCCTGTGGGGAAGTTTTAGAGGTGAAGATGGGGAGTGATCCCCCAATCCTATAATATTTTAGGAGTAAAATATTAAGAAGAAAGTGGAGAGAGGTTCCCTTTCATCATCAATAGATCAAGAACCAGAGAGCAGGGACTTCCTTGGAAGTTCAGTGGCTAAGACTCTGAGCTCCCAATGCAAGGGACACGGGTTCTATCCCTGGCAAGGGAACTAACATTCCATATGCTGTGCAGTGTGAAAATAAAAACAAAACAAAACAGAGAGAAAACAATGCTGAACATTAACACCCAGATACCTGGTATGGATGTTGGACTATCACTGATTTAGATCAAGCTCCTGCCATATTCAGTTGGGGGTATCAGATGAAGGATCTGAGACAGATGCAGGCAGAAACTGGTGGGCCACAATGAGGCAAGAGCCTAGAGAAAAAAGGGCATGGGGCACTCTGAGTGGACTGAGAGAAAGCGGAAATTTGTCGGAAAAAAACCAATGCTTCCTGGATGCAGAAGGGGGAAAACACATGCAGGCAGGCAGGAAGAGCACCCAGGTCATGGAACCGGGACTGGCCATGAGTGTCAGCGGGGAGCTAACCTCCCGTGGTCGGCCACGGCCATGTTCTCTGTTGGTTGCAGTAAATAAAGTGTGGCTAGGAAATCGGGAGAGGAAATGAAGAACGCCGTTTTCTTCCTGCTTTAGCTAGTAAATAAAATTTAACTAAAGTCTGAAATACAGCTCATAGTTTAGTATTAACTATAGTGGTTTAGTTGCTCAGTTGTATCCGACTCTTTGCGTCCCTATGGACTGCAGCCTGCCGGCTCCTCTCCCCATGGGATTTCCCAGGCAAGAATACTAGAGTGGGTTACCATTTCCTACTCCAGGGGATCTTCCTGACTCAGGGATCAAAACCCAGGTCTTCTGCATAGACAGGCAGATTCTTTACCAACTGAGCCACCATTAACTACAGTCATGCTTAACACTCCATGGATGGAAGTCTATGTAAATGAGAGCTGATAGGAACAATCTCTGTGCTCTTGAGACCCCAGGTCTTCTGGTACAAAATGTAGTTCCCTTCTACCCACCTGACCTTAACTCATGCTGTACCAGTGTTTTCAATAATCTCTGGAACAACATGGTCACGTGCCAATAGTATGAAGTCCCTAAGGGTTATTATTCAAATGTTTATCTAGAGATGGTGATAGGTTTTTAAAAAGGCATTTTGTTTTTGCTCTTGCCTTTAGCACTGGCCTCTAGCACTCCCACTGAAAGACAAGGCCCTGTTATTCACAAGGTATTTCTCTAAATGTGTTTTGTCTAAGGAATGCTACAACAGGAAAACCTATTTGCAAAGAGATGCTTTGCTTTCTCTGTTGCGACTGGGAAGCACAGCTAGTTTACTCTGTCTAAACACCCAGTTCAGCGATTGATGTTAGAGAAAGAAGCTCAGTCTCCTAGAGTGAGTGGAGTTTATAGACTAGCCTTCAGCTTGTAGATCCTCTGTACCAGCCCTAGGGGCGGATAGATTTTATAAATAAAATATTTGTGAACAGCAGTAGTCACAGCATTATTACAAACTTAAAAAAAAAGATATCAAAGGGCACGGTTACATGAAACCAGCAACAAGCCAGCATTTGCTTCTCTGAACCATGCAGGGCTGTACCACCATGCAGGACTTGTTAGTGTGCTCAAAAAATGATGGAGAGTTGTGTTAAAAAGGGGGATGTTAAAAATGTCACAAATTCGAAGTATACTGGTGACAATTTTCCAATTGCCTTAACAATATGCTGTTAGCTATTTTTATTTGGGAAGCAATTATGCTGTTTGATAGTGAACTCTAACTTGAGAAATCAGTCATGATTTTCCCTTTCATTTGATCCTGTGGCAAATATTAGAACACAATGAAATAATGGTTTACGAGTATTTTCCAGATAATTTTAGTTTTAACGAAAAATACTACTTTCAGGTGATTTTTATTTGTTGTTGTTGGGTTGTTGTATCTTTCCCTCCCCCACTGAGATCAAAGTATATTTAGAGAATGCTAGAGGGGACCGTTCCTCACTTCCCCAATTTCATAGGTTGGTGTGGTTTCTGCTCCCTTCCAGGCATAACTGAGATACACATATTAAGGTTCTGCACACAGGTCCAAAAGTAGCTCAGAGAATGAGCCAGACCCAAGTCCAGCCTATCTCAGGAGCTAGATTATTTCTGGAAGCTTCAGTTCAAATAGACTTTTGGTCTTCTTAAAGCAAATGTATATCTCCCGGTTCAATGTATTATAGTTTACTGAAATTCACCCCTCATGTTTACAAAGAGTCAGATACTGATTTTCTTTAGCAAAGGCGTCAGTCAGGTTATCAGATGTCTACTAATTTTCTCATGCTCAAGTTTTAGGAGTCCTACTAAGTAGACATCACAGCTATGAAGTTTGAAATAATACAAGGACAAATGGGCATCATTTACAGAACAGAATAAAATTAGGTGTCTGAAGTCTACCATCATTTTGTCAAAAAATTATTCTGTGGTTAGACTGTCAAAAAGTTCACTGTTTAAGAAAGTCAGTGGACAGGTCTTTAACAGGATTAAGAAAAGTTGCCTCTATATGGATACAGGAATTTTCAATACAAACTACCATCTTCTACATACCATTCCCATTGCAAAGGCAATCTTAGATGGTTAGAAGCTATTCCGTGCCTCTTTCTCATTTTGTAGTCTAGGAAATAACCCTCAATTACATGAATTAGAGTAGGTCAATTAAAGAACACCAGGGCATAAAGATTATGAAAAAGATTCTCTTATGTCACAAGTTATGCATGAAAAACAATTCTTCCTGTCCTATTCTTATTTATTAATTGGTAATCTTTCTAGAACAAATATATTCAAGTAAGCTCCAATGCACCCTTTGTACATCGCATGCATAATCAGTGTTGAAATGAGAGCTGGCTGTTGGTGAATGATATTTTTTGAGTCGGGGGTCAAGGCTGCCTTGTATTCCTCTGGGTAAGATGTGGAAGTTGCAGGAGATTTTAGAGTATTATTCCTAAACAGATTTTTTTTTTTTATAGTCGTGTCTCTTTGCCCCCTTTTACTTACTTTCTTTACTGTGGTGTACTATACATAATTTAAATAACCAGGGAATGTCTCTGGGCTCAAAACCACCTGCTGGCTTATATTAGCTAATTAATGGTGATTTATCTGAGTTACTAATTTGAGTAGAGCTGATTGCCTTTAGGAATTTGGGAAACGTTGCAAGAATTCTGATTAACATTATGCCTTTGTGTGGACAGTCTTCTTATGACTTAAAAAAAAAATGTTGCCTGTTAGCAGATTAAAAAAAAAAAAAAGAAACAAAACCAACGGCTAAACTGATGATCTTGTGTTGTTTTCTGGCTCAGATCATGTCTTATGGCAGCTTGTTCCCCTCTGTGATTCGATTTTATCTCTGCCAGTCTTCTTCTCATTTTGTCTCTTACATTAGGGTTTATTTGCTTTTGACTGCTTGAAAAATAGAACTGATCTTGAATCCACAGAGCTTAATCACTTTCCCCAAAACTAATACAGTAGATTTATTTTAGCCCAAGTTCTGTGTCAGGCTGGCTAGATTCCCAGGCCTTGAATGTGTGAATTGAATGGTGGTACAATATCTGAGGTAGGAATATAATAGAAAGCTCTCAGTGGCAGATCTGCTGGATCAGTGTAACTTCATTTGTCTGCTGGTCTCAATATCTTAAAGGCAATGGAGTGCACAGACAATGAGAGCTGGCCATTTCTCTCTACTGTGATTAACTGATATTAGACCCTCTCAAGAATCACCTTCGCAAATAAGTATATAGCAGGCAACTGTTATGGAGAAGGCAATGGCACCCCACTCCAGTGTTCTTGCCTGGAGAATCCCAGGGATGGCGGAGTCTGGTGGGCTGCCATCTACAGGGTTGCACAGAGTTGGACACGACTGAAGTGACTTAGCAGCAGCAGCAGCAGCAGCAGACAACTGTTAAACACACACTGAGGCTTCCATGAAACATCAGTTTTAGTAACTGTGTTCAGTTTCGGTTTCAGGAAAATAGTAACGAACCTCTTTGAGTCTTCCGGGTTTAGGACTAACCTAGGCAATCCCTATACCTCTGCCCACACCACATTAATTCAAGGAATGATAAAATGCATCCAGTGTTTTCTTCCTGTTGTTGCTCAGTCGCTAAGTCTTCGTGGCTCTATGGACTACTCTTTGCAACCCCATGACTGCAGCACGTCTCCAGAGTGCTCAAGTTCATGTCCATTGTGTTGGTGACGCCATCAACCATCTCATTCTCTGCTGCCCTCATTCTCCTTTTGCCTTCAGTCTTTTCCAGCATCAGGGTCTTTTCCAGTGAGTGCTTAATGTATATATATTTTTAGCTTCTACTTGTTAATTCACAAATATCTTTTAAAGAAGAAGGTACTTTTCACACTTGCACATTAGTATAGTTTAAAATTTTTTTACTATTGAAATATAGGCATAAAGGAATTCAGGGCTGAAAAAGAGATGAGAATTGAGTTCTCAGTGACCTCAGACTTATAGCTTGTCGGGCTTATCTGATTCACTATGACAGAATGAAAACTACAATAACAGAAAACTAATCAAACTGATCACATGGAGAAGAGTGGAGAAATGACTCTAGAAAGAATGAAGAGACGGAGCCGAAGAGACGGAGCCAAAGTGAAAACAAAGCCGAGGTGTGGATGTAACTTGTGATGGAAGTAAAGTCCGATGCTGTAAAGAGCAATATTGCATAGGAACCTGGAATATTAGGTCCATGAATCAAGGTAAATTAGGAGTGGTCAAACAGGAGATGGCAAGAGTGAACATTGACATTTTAGGAATCAGTGAACTAAAATGGACTGGAATGGGTGAATTTAATTCAGATAACCATTATATCTACTACTGTGGGCAAGAATCCCTTAGAAGAAATGGAGTAGCCCTACAAAAGAGTCTAAACTGCAGTACTTGGGTGCAATCTCAAAAATCACAGAATGATCTCTGTTCGTTTCCAAGGAAAACTATTCAATATTACAGTAATCCAGGTCTATGCTCCAGTGCTGAAGAAGCTGAAGTTGAATGGTTCTATGACCTACAAGACCTTCTAGAACTAACACCCCAAAAAGATATCTTTTTCATCATAGGGGACTGGGATGCAAAGTAGGAATCAAGAGATACCTGGAGTAACAGGTAAATTTGGCCTTGGAGTACAAAACGAAGCATGGCAAAGGCTAACAGAGTTTTGCCAAGAGAACACATTGGTCATAGCAAACACCCTCTTCCAACAACACAAGAGAAGATGCTACACATGGATATCACCAGATGGTCAATACTGAAATCAGATTGATTATATTCTTTGCAGCCAAAGATGGAGAAGCTCTATGCAGTCACCAAAAGCAAGACTGGGAGCTGACTGTGGCTCAGATCATGAACTCTTTAATGCCAAATTCAGACTTAAATTGAAGAAAGTAGGGAAACCACTAGATCATTCAGGTATGACCTAAATCATATCCCTTACAATTATACAGTGGAAATGACAAATAGGTTGAAGGAATTAGATCTGATAGACAGAGTGTGAGAAGAACTATGGACAGAGGTTTGTGACACAGGAGGCAGTGATCAAGACCATCCCTCAGAAAAATAAATGCAAAATGGCAAAATGGTTGTCTGAGGAGGCCTTATAAATAGCTGAGAAAAGAAGAGAAGCGAAAGGCAAAGGATAAAAGGAAAGATATATCCATCTGAATGCAGAGTTCCAAAGAATAGCAAAGAAAGATAAGAAAGTCTTCCTCAGTGATCAATGCAAAGAAATAGAGGAAAAAATAGAATGGGAAAGACTAGAGATCTCATTAAGAAAATCAAGGATACCAAGGGAATATTTTATGCAAAGATGGGCTCGATAAAGGACAGAAATGGTATGGACCTAACAGAAGCAGAAGATATTAAGAAGAGGTGGCAAGAATACACAGAAGAACTCTACAAAAAAGATCTTCATGACTCAAATAACAACTATGGTATGATCACTTACCTAGAGCCAGGCATCCTGGAGTGCAAAGTAACATGGGCCTTAGGAAGCATCACTATGAACAAAGCTAGTGGAGGTGATGGAATTCCAGTTGAATTATTTCAAATTCTAAAAGATGATGCTGTGAAAGTACTGCACTCAATATGCCAGCAAATTTGGAAAACTCAGCAGTGGCCACAGGACTGGAAAAGGTCAGTTTTCATTCCAACCCCAAAGAAAGGCAATGCCAAAGAATGTTCAAACTACCACACAATTGCACTCATTTCATATGCTAGCAAAGTAATGCTCAAAATTCTCCAGGCCAGGCTTCAACAGTACCTTAATCGTGGATTTCCAGATGTTCAAGCTGGATTTAGACAAGGCAGAGGAACCAGAGAACAAACTGCCAACATCCGTTGAATCATTGAAAAAGCAAAAGAGTCCCAGAAAAACATCTATTTCTGCTTTATTGACTACATCAATGTCTTTGTGTAGATCACAACAAACTGTGGAAGATTCTTCAAGAGATGGAAATACCACACCACCTGACCTGCCTCCTAAGAAATCTGTATGCAGGTCAAGGAGCAACAGTTAGAACCAAACATGGAACAACAGACTCTTCCAGATTGGGAAAGGAGTACGTCAAGGCTGTATATTGTCACCCTGCTTATTTAACTTATATGCGGAGTACATTACGCAAAATGCTGGGCTGGATAAAGCACAAGCTGGAATCGAGATTGCCGGGAGAAATATCAATAATCTCAGATATGCAGATGACACCACCCTTATGGCAGAAAGCGAAGAGGAACTAAAGAGCCTCCTGATGAAAGTGAAAGAGGAGAGTGAAAAAGTTGGCTTAAAAAACTCAACATTAAGAAAACAAAGATCATGGCATCCAGTCCCATCATTTCATAGCAAATAGATGGGGAAACAATGGAAACAGTGACAGACTTTATTTTCTTGGGCTCCAAAATCACCGCAGATGGTGACTGTAGCCACAAAATTAAAATACACTTGCTCCTTGGAAGAAAAGCTATAACCAACCTAGACAGCATGTTAAAAAGCAGAGACATTACATTGCCAACAAAGGTCTGTCTAGTCAAAGCAATGGTTTTTCCAGTAGTCATGTATGGATGTGAGAATTGGACTATAAAGAAAGCTGAGCACTGAAGAATTGATGCTTTTGAACTGTGGTATTGGAGAAGACTCTTGAGAGTCCCTTGGACTGCAAGGAGATCCAACCAGTCCATCCTAAAGGAAATCAGTCCTGAATATTCATTGGAACAACTGATGCTTAAGCTGAAACTCCAATACTTTGGTCACTGGTGCGAAGAACTGAGTCATTGGAAATGACCCTGATGCTGGGAAAGATTGAAGGCAGGAGAAGGGGAAGACACCAGATGAGATGGCTGGATGGCATCAACGACTCGATGGACATGAGTCTGAGCAATCTCCTGTGTTGGTGATGGACAGGGAGCCTGGTGTGCTGCATTCCATGGGGTTGCAAAGAGTCGGACATGACTGAAGAACTGAACTAAACTTAACTGGCTTATCATACTAAGGAGTGCAGATGAAATACGATCTGTCACTTTTTCTGACTTCTGATACATTTCCACCATGACATGAACACCATCCTCTAAAAAAATAAAAAATGTACACCCATGTTCTACATTAGTTGTCAAATCTGACCAACAAAGCTTTGTTATTTGAGTTTGAAGCTGCAAACAGTTAAGCTAAAGTTATTTCTTGGTTTGGGACTTGAAGTCAGTTCCCTAGGAATGAAGTGTTCCTAGCAGTCAGTGCTTTTGCTTTTTCAATCGTTCTCTCCCCTCTTTGGTTACTCAGAGTTAAGATTTTCAGTTCCCACAACTTCTCTGTCTCTGTTTTAATTGCCCAGCGTCAGTTTCTCAGGCTGAAGTACGAGGCTCTTTAGTGAAGCTGAAATCAAACGTTCTCTTCTTGCTTGTTTATGCTTTATGGCTTTGTTCTTTGCCCCTCAACACCGCCACCCTCTGAACTACCAATACTTGAGGTCAATAAAGAAGCTCCTCTGAAAAGTCAGTGAGCTCTTCTTTATCTCTTCATTTGCTTTATGTTGAAGAGCCATATATTCTTGGGGATGGGGTGAAAAATTGCCCAATCTCCTCTACGGATACCTAGTTCCCCTATTTCTTATTTTTCTAAGTAAAAGGCAATCCAAGTCAGAGTCCACCTCACTGCATGGTGGCTATAAGTCTCAGGTATTTCCACTTTCATCGGAATGTAGTGGACAGTGTGGTAGAACATAGCATTCACTCAATGCAAATTAGGATATGTATTGTGAGATTGCAAAAGATTTGTTAATGGTGATGAGCGATGGAATTTAAGCTAGTGCTTTTAAGGTAGGGGGCTCCCCGGTGGCTCAGACAGTAAAGAATCTTCCTGCAATGCAGGAGACCAGGGTTCAATCCCTAGGTTGGGAAAATCTCTTAAGAGAAGGGGATGGCTACCCGCTCCAGTATTCTTGCCTGGAGAATTCCATGGACAGAGGAGCATGGCAGAGTACAGTCTCTGGGGTCGCAAAGAGTCAAACACAACTCAGCAACTAACACTTGCATTTCAGTTTTTAAGGTAACACAATGAGCAGATGTACTCAGCTCATAACTTTCAGCTAAGTTGAGTTAAACGACACATTTTTCAAAAAGGCAAACTCTTTCAGTGCTTAACTGATTGAAGGCAGAGAGCACAGCAAAGAGAGAAATAGAGGCTATATCATTTTTTTTTTCACTTTAGTCACCATCTAAAGGGAACTCTGAAAGTGGAAGTCATAGACCGAGACCTCCAAATTTGCTGCACTTACAGACTTCGCCAAAAAACCTTCTCTTTCTTTCCCCATCTGCACCTTATTCCTTTTTCAGAGATGGCACATTAATATTTATAGGCTGACTCCATGTGAGTTCTAAACTTTGTTCTAGAGAAAAGATGACACTAAATAACAGGGTGGATGATTGCTAAACCAGAGGGGAGGACAATGACGTCAGCAACCCACCTGTAATTCTCACATTCCACCCTTCTCGTCTGGCAAGGCAACAGAGTGACACTCCCAGAGCTTAAAGCGAAGGATGCACCCCAAAGCATCTTAATCAAGCCATTTTTTAAAAAGTCTAACTTATGAGTTTGATGTTCTTAGTGATTTTTAATGCTCAGAACTAGTTTGGCATTAAGGATTCAATCACCTTGTGATCTGTTCCATTTCAAGAGTGGTAGAGGGGAGAAAATAGATTCCGAATCATAGCTAGTGTCTTGTGCAAGGTTCTTATTAAAAACAGCATATTCCTGTAGCCCAGAGGGCTTACAGCCTCTTCCAAAGCAGAAGTGCTGCTCTAAGCTAACCTCAAGGGGCTACTAGAGAGAGATGCAGCCTTCACCCCTCTCATGGGGCTGGCGGGGGAGGGGAATGATAGCATCATATCCAATCCCAACTCCGAGCCTCCATCACCCCAATAAGAAATATTCCTTGAGGCATTACTGACATGCAGTTCCCTGGTTAGTTGGTTAATAAGTATTTCAATAAGAATAATTAATTTTAAAAAGAAAGAAAAACACTTTACAGTAGAATCTATTTAGGAGAGTACATATATGTAGGCTCAGTGAGGTAAGAGGACTTTGTTGTTTTTTATCATGTTCTAACATTGATATCATTTGCTTCTGTTACATCACTTGTGCTTGACATTTTATCTACGGATGATCAAAATATAATAAACGGATCACCTCCAGACTGAGGCTTTTAACAATGAGGAGCAAAGCGATGCTTGGAGACAAGACGCCGAAGAACAGAAATGGACTGAATAAATTCAGTTCAAAAAGGATGATCAGGTCCCAAGGTTACACTAATGTGAGTTGTTTTTTTCTTGCTGTCTGCTAAAAGTGACAGCAACTATAAAGAGATTTTTTTTTTCAATTTTTTTTCCCCACAAAGATCATCAGCTTCCAGTTTACTGATTAGACTATTTCACTTTTCATGCAAAGGCTTGTTGACTTTAAGTTTGACCACAAACATTATTTGTAAATTTCTTATATGTTTTACCAAAGAATCATTAATAAGTCAGATCTTAAGGTGTGATTTCATCATTCTATAGATCGTAAAAATGCAACTAAAGGTTTAGAAGAAGTTTAGGGCCTATTTAAAAATTATTAGCCTTGTGTATCTTAAATGTATCTATGTATAGATATGTTTTAAAGGGCAATTGTATGCTATTTTTAAAAAAACATTTAGAACATTACATCCTCAGTATAAAAAAGGAGACGAATTTATACTAAGAAATTCTCACATCCTTACAACTTAAAATTATAATTTAAATGTCTAGTTATTTCTTTAAGAGAAACCCAAATCACAAGTTAACTTTTAGTAAAATGTATTCAACTTTCCAGGTTTTCATTTCTAAATCAAAGGATGGGCTAAGTTTGAAAATAAGACCCTAATTTATATCTTATCTACAAAATTGAAAGCATTTTATGTAGTTTCTCCCTGTAAGCATCTCTGCATATAAGGACACAACCCCTCAATGATAACGAGGTATTCATCATCTTATTTCAGCCCTAATGCAGTTGATTTGGCTTGTACTGTGGCCTCAAACCGAGTGAATCGATTAGACAGGCAGCCTTCAAAAGACAGGCAGACCTTGGCATTTGCCCAGATTCACCATTTTAAATGATGATGATATTCTATGGCTGGAAATTAAAAAAAAAATCTTGATCTAGGACTGCACATTCAAAGGATATAAATCAACTGTCAATAATATTGACTGAAATGTTTTTAAAGTTTCCACTCTCTAGAGGGGACTATTGCTCAGAATATATGGCCTCTGCCATAGGCACATATGCAGGTCAGATAGCTGAATTCTCAAGGAGAGCAGAATGCCAAGGGCAAGTTGGGGGTTTCAGAAATGGAGTATATCTGGGGAGCAGAGAGGTCTCGAGTCAAGAAATTATTTACTCAGACTCACTGTGTCTCCATTCAGCTGTGCTCCACTAAATGTTAGGGAAAAAGCAACCAGATTAAGCCAGTCCATTTTGTGTGGATGGAACAGGGCTGAATGGGCATAACTTCAGAGATGGTTGCATTTAAAAACAAATGTTTGTTAAGTTAAGGAAATACCTAATTATGTAACCTCAAATAGAGAAGCAAGATATTTGTAAGCAAATAATCTTTACATGTGAGAGAAGATGCTTTTGATTAGGGGATCATTATGAATAAAACTGGTCTTTGGGTTAGCGTCTACCACGGAATAAATCTCTCCTTAATTTATTGCTATTTTCAGAGCTGCTTCTCTCTTTCTTTACTTCTATGCTAATAGGTACTCTCAAAAGGTTACATTCATTTTAACATTCTTATCGCACTGATGGTAGATGAGGAAGCTTCACTGTGTGGATGGAACAGGCAGAGCTAAATGTTTCTAAGTGAATATTTTAATGTTAGATTTATTGCACCTGTCTGACAGAAAAATTAAACAAGAAAATTTAAATAGCATTTTTTAAAAGTAGGTTTGTGATAAAGTCATTAGTCTCATAAATGCTAAATTCCACTGCAAGTGATATCCAAAACTGCGTTAAATGACATTATGTATAAACACATTTCAGCATTAGGTTTTATGGGATCTTTGGCAGAGGGTTAAATCACAAGATTTAAAGAATTCTTAAATAACTGTGCATAATCTATTTATACCCCAAGAAGAAAATATGGCCTCCAGTTCGGTTAGAGATATTGTTAGAATGTCTGTGAATTGAGAGGAAGCCTTGGTGGGCAAACACAGTGTTCTCAGAACATTTAGAAGCTGTTCAGGTCTTCAGTGAATTGTTTAAGGTTAAAGAAGATCATTGACAAATTTCAACCAGAATTCTTTCGGAATCATTCACTGAATTGTGCTGTAAATGGAATATTATTGCTTTAGCAATTTGGCATTATAGATCTTCAGAGATTCCTGAGGTTTCCTTCATAATATTTTTCACCTCCAGCTTTGGATATAATAAAATGCTTTCTTACGATCTTAGCATAAACACTTGATTCTACTTGTTGTTCAGCCGCTAAGTCGTGTCCGACTCTTTGAGAACCCATGAACTGCAGCACACCAGGCTTCCTTGTCTTTCAGCTTATCGTACTGTAATTTATCCCCCTTATAGTTAATTATATCAGCTTAGCCACCTGATGTGAAGAATTGACTCACTGGAAAAGACCCTGATGCTGGGAGGGATTAGGGGCCGGAGGAGAAGAGGATGACAGAGGATGAGATGGTTGGATGGCATCACTGACTCAATGCACATGAGTTTGGGCAAGCTCTGAGAGTTGGTGATGGACAGGGAGGCCTGGCGTGCTGCAGTCCATGGGGTCACAGAGTCAGACACAACTGAGCGACTGAACTGACTGACTGAAACCCAATCCAGAATGGCTTGGGTTCAGTCCTAGTCCTATCACTCTTTGGCTGAGTCACTGGGGCCAAATGATTGGGTTTGCCAAAAAGTTCATTTGAGTTTTTCTGTAAGATGTTATGGAAAAACTTGAACCTTTCCCCATACTTAACCTCTCTCCAAAACCTACAGTGTCCCAATTATAAACAGGAGCTCCCCGTCTCCACTACTGTCTTTCTGCTGTCTTTGACAGCGGACCTTGCTGCCTCACTTTTCTGTTCTATTTGCCCGTGCCTTAGACCTTTTTCCACCCCTCTTCTCCCCCAAATAAAAACATATTGTTTTGTCCTTGCCTGAAGGCCTCACTAACGTGTTAGCTAACTAATAGCAATGCCCCTCCCAGATAACAAAATGCCTTAATTTAGTGGAAGCAGAAATTTCTTCTTAATGATAATAACTTATATTTGTGTACTGATTTGAAGTTTGTAGTGCCTATGCGTGCATGCGTGAGGAGTCACTTCAGTCGTGTCCAACTCTTTGTGACCCTATGAACTGTATGTAGCCTGCCAGGTTCCCCTGTCCAGAGGATTCTCCAGGCAAGAATCCTAGAGTGGGTGGCTATGCCCTCCTCCAGTGGGTCTTCCCGATCCAGGGGTCAAACTTGTGTCTCTTAAGTCTCCCGCTTTGGCAGGTGGATTCTTTACTGCTAGTGCCATTGAGGAAGCCTATAGTGCCTATACATATATTAATATAATCCCAGTTAATTCACACAGCATCCCTGAAGTCGGATATTATTATTTATATCTAGTAGATGAGGAAACAGACACTAACAAGAGGTCAAGAGACTTTCTTAAGAATACATGCATAATTTGAGATTCAAGTTCTAGGCCAGCTGACCCTAGGGCAGTATTCATTCCACTTCACAGCTGTCATAAGGCAGTAGTGAGAAGTGTGGGAATCTCAAACCCGAGGGATGGCTGATAATGCAGAAATAAGCAGTGGAGGGGCCCTGCCCCTCACTCAGAGCCATGTGTGCCCCTCACTCAGAGCCATGTGTTCTAAGATAATCTATTTAACCTGTCTATGCCTCAGTTTCTGCATCTTTCAAACTCAAAGGTTGGACAAGGTGACCTCTTAGATTCATTTCACCTTTAACATTCCATGGTTCTCTGAGCATTAGCTTCATAGATGCAATTTCTATACCATTTTCCACATTCTTTCCAGTTTCTGGCAATAGTTTACACTGAGAACTTAGTTACCAGAAAGTATATAAGTATTTCAAAATGTTATCATATATATTTTTAGGAGATAAGTGGAGAGAGTAAATTGAGCACTAAATTTAAAGATTCAAATAGNTATTTCAAAATGTTATCACATATATTTTTAGGAGATAAGTGGAGAGAGTAAATTGAGCACTAAATTTAAAGATTCAAATAGGAAGGTGTAGCTACCAATTTCTCCTGACCAAACAACTTCTGTGGGGTAATCTTCTATAGGCAAAAATGCTTAATTTTGACAGGGATGTACATGGAGAAAGATGGGGGCCATCACTTACCCATCCCAATCAGCCAGATCAACTCGGGCCATTAGGAATTGGAAATGTGCAAATAAAGACATGTGGAAATAAGATCCTCATACTTGTGGATCAAATTTTAAAAAGTCAGATGTAAAACAGTATTAAGCCGTGTAGTCAGTACTGATGTGGCCTAAATGAAATACAATTCTCTATTATGATCATAAACTGTCCAAGAAAATCTGGCCCAATTTTATAGCACAGGCTATAAGCAAAATTAAAGAAAAAGATGACATTTTGAAGGGTTTTTCCTCCCCCATTAACACAACTAGGCTGGCTGAGCTGTGAAACTGTGATGGAAATATTAGAGCTGTTGTGTCTGAAAAAAAAGCAGTGATCATTTCATTCTTCCTGTCTTTTAATGCTCCAGGGTTTTGGAGACGAATAGGAGCAATAAGTTCACTTTGCAGAATTAATGCAGTAATTCTTTATCATAAGAGCAGAGCATTACCTCAATCTGATTTTGCTACAAAATGGTTCAAAGTCTATTTTTAATGATGGCCCTAATTTGTTAACACCTTTTAAATTATTAATCCCCTTTATATTCAAGTAGTTATTGCATGTCATAACAATGTATCTATGCAGGGAAATTTAATAGTATTTTCTAGATGTCAAGAAAAGGCTTGTTCTGCAAAATGCTATTAAAACTGATAATGAGCTAAATATTTGCCATAGCAAACACTGAAATTACTATATCAATCAGCATTGGGTGCTCTTATTCAATAAACAGAAATTAACCTATTAACTATGCCTAACTTTCAGCAACAAAACGGTTGCTTTCAAGCATTTCTCTTCTCTTCAAATCTTTCCTTTCTTAAAACTACATATTGCCCTATAATACCATACTTTTGAATCAAATCCTAGTATCAGTATTTAGGATTGAAATTCTAAAAGTACACATGACATAATGTCACAAATGTTTTATGTTAATGACTGCAAATATTTTTACCTCCTTTTAGATAGACATTGACATATACAAAATAAAAAATACCATATCTGGTAAAGTCAAATACTCAAGCTTTTAAATCATGTTTCAGAATATTTTCCTGATTTTGAAGATTAAAAGAATTCCTTCTTATTTTATATATTATGGGCTTTTACTAAGGCATACCCACAAAAAATATAATAGTGAAAGTTAGTAAAAAGGCCTGCCTTTGGCTATTTATAGCTTTTAGATACTAAAATAAAGATAAAGGAATATATTTTCCATACATATCCCAAATAAAGATGTAAATTCAAAAGCACTTTACACTTTTCTTAAAAACAAAGTCAGTCCTTTATTTCTGCTGTGATTTTAGCAGGACAGAAGAAATACATCTTCACATAGTGGGTGTGCCTTAGTTCCAATTATTACCTTAGTTACACTTGGGGCTGATAATCAGTGTCACGCAAAAATGACCCAAAACTGGCTTTCATTCAGATACTTCTCTGTTATTCTTACAAAGGTTAAGGAGCTTATATGTCTTTAGTTGCTTTAATAATTTCTAAAAAAAGTATTACACTACACAGTCTGGGTCATTTAAAATAACATTCAAATGATGAACATTAGAAATTATACATGTAGTTCAAAATGATAAAATTAACATCCATATGGTGCTTAAAGCCTTTTGTTTCTGTTGCAACTCCCCTGAAGTAGGCAGGGTATATATATCATCTTTGTTGAACAGATTAAAAGGCAGACCTATAGAAGTTAGCTGATTTGTTCAGCTAGTGGGGGCACTGGGAAAAGAATCTAGATTTCTCAAATTTACAATTCTAGTGGTTCTCCATTCTAGCTCTCCTTAGAAATCACTTAGGAAGCCTTAAAAAATATACTATTGTCTGGATGCCACCCAATGGATGTCCATTTAAACCCAAATCCCAGGACATGAAGTCTCTGCATTAGTAGTTTTAAAAAGCTGACATAGTGAGCAAAATCAAATAATTGCATAAAAGTAGTATGGGCTACAGTCCATAGCATTGCAATATTAGTGACTTAGCAAGTGAACAACAACATTGAAATATCATTTATGGTATTTAAAAAAGAATTTTTTTTTTTTTTTTTTTTTTTACTGTGCTAAAAGTAGTCATGTATGGATGTGAGAGTTGGACTGTGAAGAAAGCTGAGTGCCGAAGAATTGATGCTTTTGAACTGTGGTGTTGGAGAAGACTCTTGAGAGTCCTTTAGACTGCAAGGAGATCCAACCAGTCCATTCTGAGGGAGATCAGCCCTGGGATTTCTTTGGAAGGAATGATGCTAAAGCTGAAACTCCAGTACTTTGGCCACCTCATGAGAAGAGTTGACTCATTGGCAAAGACTCTGACGCTGGGAGGGGTTGGGGGCAGGAGGAGAAGGGGACGACAGAGGATGAGATGGCTGGACGGCATCACCAATTCAATGGATGTGAGTCTGAGTGAACTCCGGGAGTTGGTGATGGGCAGGGAGGCCTGGCGTGCTGCGATTCATGGGGTCAAAAAGAGTCGGACACGACTGAGTGACTGAACTGAACTGAACTGAAAGGTCACATAATACAAAACAATACNGCCTGGCATGCTGCGATTCATGGGGTCAAAAAGAGTCGGACACGACTGAGTGACTGAACTGAACTGAACTGAAAGGTCACATAATACAAAACAATACTATGATTTTGCACACTTAAGTATAATTTAGTGAAGAGGCATTTATTCCTAATGATCTTAGTCAATGCTAGTTCATGGATATTTCTGGAAGTCAGCTGATGAACTTAATGAAAAAGATGACTAATTAGCTTAATGACAGTTTAGTAACTATTCTTGGGAGTATGCTTTGAAATCACAAGTGATCAATAGTGTTTGAACAAATCTTTTAAAGTAAATGGTCTGTGATTGAAATCAGAATATTCATGTTTTAACGTTTTGTTAAAATATATTGTGGCTCAAAAAGAATCGAAGCTGACAGAGGATTCTAAAGCGCAGCCTGAACCCTAGGGAACTTGTTAACAATGCAGATTCCAAAACAGTAGATCTGGGTAGACTGAGCTGCTGCATTTCTAAAATACTCCTCGGTGAGGTCCAAATGTTTTGTGTAACAAGGCCATACTTCCTCCTTCACATCAGTTTCCATTACCACTTTGATGGGAAAACGTAGAACATCATCAACTTTCTGAAAAACGGGATCTTTTATGTTTAAGGAGCTGGAGGCAAGTATTTCCTCGAGTAGTTCTATAATTTCTTTGACTTCAATACATTACAATTTGCTTGACAAAAAGACGCTCAACTGAATTCTGATTTTTAAAGGGTTCAAAATTAAGTATAATCTAATAAGAGATAACAGACTCTAAATTTAGAAAATTTGGGATCAGTGATCAAACAGGGCAAAAGGAAATGGCAACCCACTCCAGTATTCTTGCCTGGAGAATCCCAAGGACAGAGGAGTCTGGCGGGCTACAGTCCCGTAGCGTCGCAGAGTCGGACATGACGGAAGTGACTTGGCACACGTAGCACAGTGGTTCAACGCAGGGACTCTGCCATCAAACAAACCTGGGTTCAGATTCCAGCTCTGTCACTCACTGAGTCTCCTAACCTTCTAAACTCCTGGTTTTTAATGGGTAAAATAGTTGCACTAATAATATTCATTCATTTACTTGATAAATACATTCAAAGCCTACTCAATGCCAGGCACTGATACTCAGTGGTGAAGAAGGCAGACAAGACCTTGCCACTAAGAAGCTTACCTGTACCTAACTTATAGTTCTTTGCAGGAATAAAAGTGATACTGCCTAGAAATTGCTTAGTATGGGACCTAACATATAAGGGCTCAATAAATGTTAGTCATTATTTTATATTAGCTCTAAGACTTAGCTGTTATTATATCTAATTAGCACATGCCATTTTGATATGCTGATAGCCCCAATAAGGACAGGAACCATTGATTAAATATACTAATCATAATTTTGGATACAGAAAAGAGCTTACAGGCACATAATGTGAATATGCCCAGGAGGAGAGAGCTTAAACCTTCATTATTACAAAATATGTGGACTTTAGTTCTTAGTTTTATGGTCAATTTTTGGTCAAAGGTTATATGTTGTTCAGATGTTTCAAATGAAACTGATGAGTATGTATGCCTGTAAAAGTGATCAGTAAATGCAATCAATGGCAATAGTGAAGAAAGACTTAAATTTCCTTGAATGCAAATTCATTGATAAAAGCTTTGTATCTCATTATCTTAGTATTGTTGACAATGGCTCATTTAATTGTGAAATACTTTTTAATACAGACTTTCCTTTCCAATTTTAAAAGAGAGTTTTTTAAGTTGAGGTACAGTTGGTATAACCGACATATCACGTTAGTTTCGGGTGTACAACATAATAATTTGACATTTATGTGTACTGTGAAATGATTACCACGGTAAGTCTAGTTACTGTCTGTCACCATATAACAGTACAATTTTTTTGTGTATGACAAAAACTTTTAAGATATACTCTCTTAGACACTTTCAAACATGCAATACAGTATTCCTGATTATAGTCATAATGCTGTACATTATATCCTTACAACATTTATTTTATAACTGGAAGATTGTACCTCGTGATCCCCTTCTGTCTAGCCCCCAAATTTCCTCTCCTCTGGCAACCACCAATTTGTCCTCTCTCCCTATTAGTTACATTTTGTTTTCGTTTTTTTAGTTTCCACATGTAAGTGAAATCACATGGTATCTGTCCTTCTGTTGTTGCAAATGGAAAGATCTATTTATTTTTTTATGGCTGAGCAATGTAAGCGACTGTATGTGGTCGCTTCAGTCGTGTTCTACTCTGCAACCCTACGGACTGTAGCCTGCCAGGCTCCTCTGTCCACGGGATTCTCCAGGCAAGAATACTGAAGTGGGCTGCCATGCCTCCTCCAGGGGATTTTCCTGATCCAGGGATCGGACTTGTGTCTCTTAAGTCTCTTGCATTGGCAGGCGGATTCTTTACCCTGTGAGCCACCTGGGAAGCCCCTAAGTCTGGGATCTCATATGCTATTACTTGTTTTCTTGCTCACACCTAAGACAAAACAACTTCAAGCATAACAAGCACATCACCTCTTAGGTCCTTGGGTATTTTCTTGATGTTTTCCTAACTTGGCCACTTATATTTTAAAATATTTTAATTTCTTTCTTTATTTTTAGCTGTGCTGGGTCTTCATTGCTGTGGGCGGGCTTTCTCTAGCTGTGCTGAGCTGGGGCTCCTCTCCAGTTGCAGGGCACCGGCTTCTCGCTGTGGTGGTTTCCCTTGTTACTGTGGCACAGGCTCCAGCGCACAGGCTCAAGAGTCGTGGTGCATGGGCTTAGCTGCTCCTTGGCACGTGGGATTCTCCCAGACTAGGGGTCAAACCCATATACCCTATGTTAGCAGGGGGCTTCTTTAACGCTGAGCCACCAGGGAAGTCCTGGCCATTTGTTTTTAAAGTCAAAAAGTATTTATTCTACACTTCAATGGAAAAAAAGTATGTGATGAATACACAGTCATCTGTGCTTTTCCCTGTCCTCTACTGCTGCTGCTGCTAAGTCGCTTCAGTCATGTCCGACTCTGTGTGACCCCATAGACGGCAGCCTACCGGGCTCTATGTCTTCCAAATCCCAATTTTTGCTTGCAGAGTGACCTCTTTTTCTTCTTCCCGCTTAGGCTATCTCAAGCTTACTTCATGAAGTAACATTGCTTCAAGTACTATCTGTAAGCCATGACTCTAAATTTGTATCTGCAGCCCAGTCCTTCCCTTTGAGCTCCAGACTTACATATCCAACTCTTGTTTGAAACCTGTAGTGGAGGATCTAAAAAAATCTTAAACATCTAAAACAACATACTCAAAACAGAACTTTTGGTTTCTCCTAGTCAAAATCATGTCTACAAGCCAAAATTTTAAGAATCATCTTTTATTTCTCTTTGTTGTTCGTCCTTAAATGTAATCCCTCAACAAACCCTGGTTCTATACAAAAATACGTCTCAAGTTTGCTTATTTTTATCACTACATCTGTGCCACCACCTTGATGCCAGTAAACTTCTCAGGGACAGAATTTCAACGTGTCATTTAGCCTTTCTTTTTATTCAGTTTTCTTATGGTGGGAATTTAGGTGAAAAATTTCCTTCCTACTTTGCTTTCTGTATTCTGCATGCTTAGGTTCTTATAGATTCTCTGTGGTAGAGAAGCAGCTGCACGTGTACACATATCAAACAGCAACGTCCACATCCATATTCAGGCATAACTACATCTTATGTTTGTAAATGTAGAGATGTGATTGCACATTCCACATCAGGAAAGAAACAGCGCACATATTAAGTTAATTTTCAGAAATGATGAGCAACAAAGAGCAACTTTGTAAAAAGCATCTTTGAAACACTGTTTTGAGATTTGTAGGCTGAGCAGCAAAGACTCTGAACCATAAAAGAAAGAACTTGAAATCTGAAGTGTCTTTGGTCTCATATAACCTGGTTGGAATACCCATAAAGATCATGAAAAAAATATAAGAATAAAATAATACATATCTCAGTCCAGAATTATTATTTGAGGACTTCTGAGAACTATTTTATAATCATTCATTGCCAACCTCAATGGAATATCTCCTGGTTATAATTTATAGCATTTCTTTATATTTTTGATCCCTCTCCATTAACATCCAGATTTTCCCAAATAATTTCTACCCATCCCAGTGTTTAGGGATAGCTTGATACATTAAACAAATAGGAGCAATAAGTTTCTAAAGGAATTCACTGCAGCTTAGGAGAAGCTTTGAAATAATATTGAAAATTGAATTCAAGTAAAATACGCCACACATTTTTGAGCTGGATCCATTGGTAAATATTGTACAATATTTGCGTTTGATCAGTAATTTAAAAATATTGACTTAATATTTTAAATAGAAAGATGATAGGGTTCTATTTTAATTTCTGTCATGATAGCCATTACAGACTGGAGCTTTAGGACAGATTAGAATTAGGTTAGATTAGGCTTTATCTGACTGAGTTTGAGCATCACTACACTTGCCCCATAGTCACTGGCTCTCAACTACTGGTGATACTGCCAAGGGCTCATTTTACTTCCTTTACACTGGTTCTGAATCTCCTCTTAATGGAAGACCACCCTGGAAGCTAGTCAAAATAAGACTGAATTTACAGGTTTTCATGTAGAATGAAACCACCTGCTATTTCCACTGCTTTTAGAGCCTCTTATAACTAGATAGCTGAAGCTCAAAAGTGAATCTTAAATTCAATGCTACATTCAAATCATCTTTTTGGCTGATAAGATGTTATAGTTCACCCCCACCCCGTCTCAGTAAGGACATTTATAGCTACTTAGGATTCTAAACCTGTAGAGATTCTCAAAAGTTGGAATATTTTACAATTTGAAAGTATTATATACGTTTTTATTTTCCTTTGAAGTGTTAAGGATAGTAAACACAATTCTAAGTAAAAATTTTAGCTTTAAGAGAAAGCAAAGATGTTTAAATGTGTATCAATTTTCAATATGGAGATAAAAGGAAATAATGTTTAAAACATAAAGTTATCTTCTTCCTTCTAAAATACTCCCATTTGAAGTAAATGTGACATTATACTTTGTAGTAGAACTTTTAAAATATTTTAATCAAATTTAACAGTTGTGAAAGGGCAGTTTTAGAGATAAAAGATTCCCAGAATTGATATATCCTTCCAGATCTGCTAGATTCTACCTGCTTTCCCCAAATTAAACCCAGTGGAATACATTTTTAAAGGCACATTTCACTCAACATTTAGGGTAAAAATCACACTGTCTCAGTCGTCCCAGTAATACACAAGGGTTGGGCATCTTCATGGATACAGCACGGTCAAGTGAGTAATTTTCTAAAGGAACCTTTCTAAACTTGGTGTGTGTGTGTGTGTGTGTGTGTGTGTGTGTGTGTGTGATGTTATGAGTATCTTCCTTTTCTGCATTATACATATATCTTTTTATCATTTAAATTGCTTAAACAATTTCATAAGTACAGAAAACAAAGTATATTCCACTGTGCAATCTCTTGAGAACAGCAGTCTCCGGCTCTCTTCTTAGGATCATGTGTCCCATTTGGGAAAAAGAGATAAGACATTCAGGCATGTATGTAGTAGACAATATCTGTAAGCCATTTCTTTTTCTCTTAAGACTAAGATCTCTTCCTTGGGTTAATTTCAGCTTTCACTCTCTGGGGCTTCTCATAGATTTGCCTTTCCAGAAGTCCATCTCTTAAAGAGCTGATCTAATACTTAACTAATATTCTCTCTCCCTTCATATATATGAAAGTGAAAGTTGCTCACCCGTGTCCTACTCTTTGCAACCCCATGGACTATATACAGTCCATGGAATTCTCCAGGCCAGAATACTGGAGTGGGTAGCCTTTCCCTTCTCCAGGGGATCTTCCCAACCCAGGGATCGAACCCAGGTCTCCTGGATTGCAGGCGGATTCTTTACGAGCTGAGTCTCAAGGGACGCCTAAGAATACTGGAGTGGGTAGCCTATCCCTTCTCCAGCAGGTCCCAACCCAGGAATCGAACTGGGGTCTCCTGCATTGCAGGTGGATTCTTATCAACTGAGCTATGAGGGAAGTCTCTATATATATAGAGAGAGTTTACATATATATAGAGTCTCTCTCTCTCTATCTATATATATGAGAGATATCACTGTAACAGGGGTTTTCATCAGTTCTATAAAGTTGGAACAATTTGCTCATATAATGAGTTAGAAAATGAAGATCAGACAGTAAATGTCTGGATTTGAATCAGAATTATCATCTCTTGGGTCTCACTACAGAGATAACTTCTCTTGATTACATCCCAAGGTATTGGGGCTTGTGGATTTGCATGACTCTCACAAACATCAAAATATCCTGACAATCTTGGAACTGAGGACTTAAAGTAGATAAACTCTGTGTAATTTACTACTTAGACAGACAACAAAAGCTACACAAGAAAGGCAGTGATTGATAAAGGAAGAGAATGTCAGGAGACATAACTTTGTTTATAAAAATATCTATTCTCCTTCTTGAAATAACAATGTATATTCAGAAATACACCTGGACAATATAGTACGGGACAAAAAATGGGAGTAGAAAAATTGCTACTTGGATTATCCAGTATTAAGTAGCTATATTTCTTTCCCAATCAAAAATATATTTTGCATAAAAATTTATAGTTTACATCATATTGAAATGAGTTAATTCATAGTAACCTGAAGAAAAGGGATTCAAAGAATCAAACTGTGAATAGATTACTTGTTTTTTTGACTGAAGCTGAGATTTTGAAATCAAAATTTAAAATATGTTGTGACTCCAATATTCTTAGGCAAATGATGGTCAAAAACATGTAATTTTATAGTTTGAGGTTTAAATCTTGAGATGCCCATGAAAAACAAACCAGTAGACTATAAAATTCATTCGTTACCATGTAAAGTTAATACAAGGACTGTATTCTGAAAGTTTTGTTCAATGAAAACAAGCATTATATAAAACCAGCTTGCTATATTTTGAGTTTACTAAGACTTCATTACAAGCAAGGTTTACTAACATGCTGCTTCGATACAGCATTACCTCAAATTATTCACCTCTGATGTAGGACTACCAGAAAATGAAATTTTATCACAGCAGTCTTTGGAAACATTTTCACTTTGTAATCTGTAGGAAATGAAATACACCTAGCTGTGCACGTGGAGTACCTCTCTACAGAATTCTTTGTATACATATATGGATTATTAAAGAAACTTGGGATAGTAGAGATTCAGTGGTAAGCCAGGTGAGTATTCGGATAGCTAAGAGAAAACTTCATTTTCTTAAATTTATTTTTATTGAGATAACATAGGTTTACAGTGTTATATAAGTTTCATGCACACAATATTATGTTTATACTTCTGTATGCACTACACCATGAGCACCACCAAAAATTTAGTTTCTATCTGTCACCATACAGTTGCTTCCTTTACCCACTTGCCCTTCCCCCTGGTCCCTTCCCGATGGACAGGGAGGCCTGGTGTGCTGCGATTCACAGGGCCGCAAAAGAGTTGGACACGGCTGAGCGACTGAACTGAACTGAACTCTGTTCTCTGTATCTAAATGAGAAAATCTTGACTCAATTTTCAATAAATAAAAATCTAAAATGACAACCAGAAGTAGATCTTCAGGCCAATTGATATGAAGAAAAAACAAACAAAAAAGCAAGACAATGGCAGCTATTAAACATGTTGCAAGGCTAATTAAAACATGGTATCAACACTGACACCTTTTTAGATGTAATGCCCTCATTTATAAGTAAATCTTGTGCTGCAACTGTCAATTACAAATTCCCTTTCTTTAGTTTTACTCTTATTATACAAATTGATTTCTGACATCCTGACCTAATACATGCAGAAGACACTAAAACTTTTATACTCTATAGTACATTTCTTCACTTCTTTTATACAGCCCTGAAGTCTTATCTGGTCTCCTAATAGTCCCTTCCCTGCCACTTCAGTGCAGAAAGTGACCACTTTTAAAATAAATGATTGAGTTCATTATTTTATAGATATTAAACGTTATATCTTGGCCATATGAATGGAAAATGTTATTATTTAAAACTAATGGTTTTTGAGAATGCATTATCAAGAGAAGGGAAAAGTCAAGTAAATAACAAGATAAAATGATTGTTAAATTATATTTCTGTGTTACATAAGAAAACTATCATGTGTTTATTGTGTTGGTGAAATGTACAGAGAAATAAATTTTGGAATACCACACTCAGCACAACAACTAGTCCATTGTTTTCATTTAATAAGAAATGACAGTGACTGATTTTGCTATTGCAATCAATTCTATAATGTAAAATGCTATCTATTATAGTGTTTTGGGGGCTTTGCAGGTGGCATTAGTGGTAAAGAACCCAACGCAAGAGAGATAAGAGACATGGGTTCAACCCCTGGGTCAGGAAGATCCCCTGGAGTAGGAAATGGCAACCCAGACCAGTATTCTTGCCTGGAGAATCCCATGGACAGAGGAGCCTGGCAGGCTACAGTCCATGGGGTCGAAAAGAGTCTGACACAAATGAAGCGACTTAGCATGCATTAATTCAGTTCAGTCGCTCAGTCGTGTTCGGGTCTTTGCGACCCCATGAACCTCAGCACACCAGGCCTCCCTGTCCATCACCAACTCCCGGAGTTTACTCAGCTTCATGCCCATTGAGTCGGTGATGCCATCCAACCATCTCATCCTCTGTCTCCCCTTCTCCTCCCGCCTCCAATCTTTCCCAGCATCAGGGTTTTTTCAAATGAATCAGCTCTTTACATCAGGTGGCTCTTCGCATCAGCTGTTGGAATTTCAGCTTCAACATCAGTCCTTCCAATGAACATTCAGGATGATTTCCTTTAGGATGGACTGGTTGGATCTCCTTGCAGTCCAAGAGACTCCCAGGAGTCTTTTCCAACACCACAGTTCAAAAGCATCAATTCTTTGGCGCTCAGCTTTCTTTATAGTCCAGCTCTCACATCCATACATGACTACTGGAAAAACCATAGCCTTGATTAGACGGACCTTTGTTGGCAAAGTAATGTCTGTTTTTTAATATGTTGTCTAGGTCGTTCATACCTTTTCTTTCAAGGAGTAAGCATCTTTTAATTTCATGGCTGTGGTCACCATCTGCAGCCCCCCAAAATAAAGTCTGCCACTTTATTAGCATGCATAGTGTTTATTTTCAAAAGAACCATATAATACCTATAATACCACTTCCTTCAGAATCTAACATAACACATTTAAAAAATATTATCTCAATTATTTTTCAAGATAAAAAGGAAAAGACAGGGTCCTTTATGTGCCATATGCTTAATCATGTCCAAATCTTTGCGACTTCATGGACTGTATGTAGCCCACCAGGATCCTCTGTCCATGGGATTTTGCAAGCAAGAATATTGGAGTGGGTTGCCATTTCCTCCTCCAGGGGATCTTCCCAACATGGGATCGAACCTGCATCTCTTATGTTTCCTGCACTGCAGGCAGATTCTTCATAGAGGAATTAACCTTGGACCCTACTCTTAAATGGCACGTTCAACTAACCTAAGACTCAGTTTTCCTTTTCTAACATATAGAGGTAAAATTGGAGCATATTATATAGTTTCAGGTGTATAACATAATAGTTTGATGTTTATATATACTACAAAGTCATCACCACAATAAATCTAGTTACCATTTGTCACCATAAAGTTGACCCCTTCCTCTTTGTTAACCACCAATCTCCTCTCGCAAAGAGTCGGACACGACTGAGCGACTGAACTGAACTGAACTGAACTGAATCTCTTCTCTGTACCTATGAGCTTTGCTTTGTTCATTAGTTTTCTTTTTTAGATCCCACATAGAAGTGAAATCATACAGCATCAGTCTTTCTCTGAACGACTTAGTTCACTTAGTCTAATACCCTCAGTGTCCACCTATGTTGTCACTAACAGCAAGATTTCTTTAATTTTTATTGCTGAGTGGTATTCCATTGTGTATTTTTACCACATTTTCTTTATCCATTCATCCATTGATAGAAGCTTAGGTTATTTTCATGTNTTATAAATAGTGTTGCAATCAAATGGGAGTGTGTATATATATATATATATATATATATATGTCTTTTTGAGAAAGGGTTTTTGTTTTCTTCTAACCACCCAGTGAACTGGGGTTGCTGGATCATATGGTGGTTTTGTTTATAATTTTTTGAGGAACTTACAGGCTGTTTTCCATAGTGGCTGTGTCATTTTACATTTCCACTAGTGGTGTCAGGGGGCTCTCTCTTCTCTACAACCTCTCCAACATTTGTTGTTTCTTGCCATTTTGGTAACAGCCATTCTGACAGCTGAGAGATGACAACTCTGGTTTTGGTTTGCATTGCTCAGATGATTAGTGATGTTGAGCATCTTTTCAAGTGCCTGTTGGCCTTCTTTGGAAAAATGTCTATTCAGATCATTTGCCCATTTTTAATTTAATTGTTTGCCTTTTTGTTATTGACCTATATGAATTATTTACATATTTGAATATTAATCCCTTATCAGATATATGACTTGCAAATATATTCTCCCATTCAGTAGGCTGCCTTTTTGTTTTACTGTGGTCTCCTCTGCTGTGCAGAAGCTTTATAGTTTTATGTAGACCTACTTGTTTATATTTGCTTTCGTTGTCATTGCATTTGGAGTGAGATCTAAAAAAAATGTTGCTAAGAGTGATGTAAAAGAACTTACCAGCTACGTTTTCTTCTAGGAGTTTTCCATTTAAGCCTTGAATTCATTTTGAGTTAATTTCTGTGTGTGGTGTAAGATAGTGGTACAGTTTCATTCTTATGCACGTGGTTGTCCAATTTTCGAACATCATTTATTCAAGAGACTGTCCTTTCCTCATTGTATATTATCGGTTCTTTTGTTGTAAATTAATTGGTCATATAAGCGTGGGTTTATTTCCAGGTTCATTAATTTGTTCCATTGATATGACTTTTTTTCAAATACCAATACCATACTGTTTATATTACTGTAGCTTTGTAGTGTAGCTTGAAATTAGACAGTGATACCTCCAGCTTTGTTCTTCTCTTCAAGGTTGCTTTGGCTATTTGGGATCTTTTATGGTTCATGGACATTTTAGGATTGTTTGTTTTATTCCTGCAAAAAATGCCATTGGAATTTTTTAATGTTACATTGTTTATTATTANTAATGTTACATTGTTCATTATTATTATTTTTGCTATTGGAATTTTGATAGAAATTTTACTCAATGTATAGATTGCTTGGGTAATATGAACATGGACATTTCACCAACATAATTCTTCAAATTTATGAGCATGAAATATGTTTCCATATATTTGTGTCTTCTTCAGTTTCCTTCATCAGTGTCTTATAGTTTTCAGTGTACAGTTCTTTTACCTCCTTGGTGAAATTTATTCATAGGTATTAAATTTTTTTGTTGCAATTGCAGATAAGATTGCTTTTCTAATTCTTCAGTTTGTTTTTAGTGTATAGAAACACAATTGATTTCTGAATACTGATTTTGTATCCTGAAATTTTACCGAATTTACTATTAATTCTAAGATTTTTTAGTGGAGTCTTTGGGGTTTTCTGCAAATTGTGACCGTTTTACTTCTTTCTTTCCTATTTGGATGTTTTTTATTTCTTTTTCTTGCCTAATTGCTATGGCTAGGACTTTCAGTACTTTGTTGAATAAAAGTGGAGAGTGGACAATCTTGTCTTGTTCCTCATCTTAAAGGAAATACTTTCAGTTTTTTATCATTGAGTATGAAGTTAGCTGCAGGCTTGTAACATATGGCCTTTACTATGTCAAGGTGCATTCCCATTATACTCACTTAATTGAGAGTTTTTATCATGAGCAAATATTGAGTTTTGTCAAGTGCTTTTTCTGCATCTTTTGAGATGACCTTATGATTTTTTATCCTTCATTTTGTTATTGCGTTGTATTATGTTGATTGATTTGCAGATGTTGAATTGCATACCTGGAACAAATTTCACTAGATCATGGTGTATGAATCTCTAAATGTATTGTTAAACTCAGTTTGCAAATAGTTTGCTGAGAATTTATGCATCTTTACTCATCAGGGATATTGGTCTGTAACTTTTTAATGTGGTGTCCTTTTTTTTTTTTTTAAAATCAGGGTAATTCTGACCTTATAGAAGGTGTTTGGAAGCACTTCTTCCTTTTGAACTTTTTGGAAAAATTTGAGTAGAACAGGTATCAAATCTTCTTTGAATGTCTGATAGAATTAATCAGTAAGGCTGTCTGGTTTTAAACTCTTATTTATTGGGAGGTGTTTGATACTGATTCAGTCTCATTCCTAGTAATTGTTTTATTCAATTCTCTATTTCTTAGAGATTCAGTTTTGGAAGGTTGTATGTTTCTAGGATTTTATTCATTTCTTATCTGTTGCCCAGTTTGTGTGTGTTTGTGTGTGTGTGTGTGTGTGTGTGTGTGTGTGTTAAATCGCTTCAGTCATGTCCGACTCTTTGCAGCCCTATGGACTGTCACCCACCATGTTCCTCTGTCCAAGGGATTCTCCAGGCAGGAATACTGGAGTGGTTTGCCATGCCCTCCTCCAGGTGATTCCTGACCCAGAGACTGAAACTGTGTCTTTTATGTCTCCTGCATTGGGGAGGGGTGGATTCTTCACCACTGGCGCCACCTAGGAAGCACATTGTCCAGTTTATTGGTGTGTAATTATTCATAGTATTCTCTTATGAACCTCTGTATTTCTTTGGTATCAGTTGTAACTTCTCTTCTTTCATTTCTTACTTGTTTGAACTCTTTCCTTTTTCTTTTCCTGGTGTCTTAGATGGTAAAGAGTCTGCCTGCAATGTGGGATACCTGGATTCAACCCTGGGTCGGGAAGATCCCCTGGAGAAGGAAATGGCAATCCACTCTAGTATTCTTGCCTGGAAAATCCCATGGACGGAGGAGCCTGGCAGGCCACAGTCCATGGGTTGCAAAGAGTTGGACATGACTTACATACACACTCCTTTTTTCTTAGTGAGTACAGTTAAAATGTCAACTTTGCTTATCCTTTCAAAGACCAGCTCTTAGCTTCACTAATTTTTTTCCAGTGCTTTTTTTCAGTCTCTATTTCATTTATTACATCTCTGATTTATTATGGCCTACTTTATACTAAAGCTTAATTTGGGCTTAATTTGCCTTCTTTTTCTAGTTCCTTTAAGTAAAAAGTTTATTTATTTGATATTTTTCTTGTTTCTTGAGGGACCTCCCTGATGGTTCAGATGGTAAAGAGTCTTCCTGCAATTTGGGAGAGAGCTGGGTTCAATTCCTGGGATGGGAAGATCTCCTGGAAAGGGAATGGCAACCCACTCTAGTATTCTTGCCTGGAAAATCCCATGGATGGAGGAGCCTGGCAGGCTACAGTCCATGGGTTGTTGCGTGAAGTGGGGCTGTATCATTATGAACTTTCCTCTTAGATCTGCTTATGCTGCATCCCATAGACTTTGGGCATCTTGTATTTCTATTTTCACTTGTCTGTAGGTATTTTAGTCTCTCCTTTTATTCTTACTGATCTACTGGGTTTTTCGTTTTGTTTTTTACTGACCCACATGTTGTTTAATCTCCACCTTTTTTTTTTTTTTTTTCAGTTTTTTTCTTTAAGCTGATTTCCAGTATCATTTCACTGTGGTTGAAAAAGGTACCTGATATGATTTCAGTTTTCTTAAATTTATTCAGACTTGTGACCTAACATATAATCTAACCTGGAGAATGCTCTGTGTGCATTTGATAGGAACGTGTATTCTGCTGCTTTTGGATGGACCCCAGTAATGTGAATGTGATTCCACTCGATGTTGTCCCACAGGTCTTAAGTTTTCTTAACTTTTTAAACTTCTCTTTTCTTTCTGCTGCTCTGTTTGGGTGAGTTCCAATGCCATGTCTTCCAGGTCACTGATTTGTTCTTCTACTTCATCTAATCTGCTATTAAATGCCTCTAGGATATTTTTCAGTTCAGTTCTTCAACTCTATGACTTCTACTAGGCACTTTCTTATATTTCCTATCTCGATGTTGACATTTCATGTGTTCAACCATTCTTCTCTCGAGTTTTGTAAGCATCTTTTGTGATCATTATTTTGAACTGTTTATCATGTAGACTACTTATTTCTATTTAAAGGTCTTTTTCTGAGGTTTTGTCTGGTTGTTTGGTTTGGAATATAATTTCCTGTTTTCTCATTTTCCTTGAATCTTGTGTTGTTTCTATATGTTAGGTAAAGCAAATACCTCTCCTAGTCTAGAAGGAGGGGCCTTGTGTAGTAGATGAACCTTATCATTTATCCCTGTCCTAGTTCCTGATTGTCTCTTGAACCTTTGTAATTGTTTCAGTAGCCAGATTTATTCTTTTCCTTTCTTTTGCCTTTGCCATATTTATTTTTTAACTTTTTATTTTATATTGGAGTACAGTTGATTAACAATGTTGTGTCAGTCTCAGATATACGAACAAAGTGATTCCATCACACATAATCTTGGTAGGTCTCAGTTGTTGAGGGTGTGCCAAGACCTCAGTGTTCCAAAGGGAGTGATCTTGGTCAGCACTTCCAGGCTTATTGGAATCTAGATTCTCAGGCAGCAGCTTTAAAGTACACAGATAGATGCAGTCCTATGAAGCCAAAGCTGTAGACCCTGCTAAACTTTAGAAGATCCGGAGATGTCCTTGGGGCAACAGTTGCAAGAATCAGGGCTTCATTTAAATGTAGAGTCACATTTCTGAGAGATACCAGGGAGCCGTGGTGAGTACAAGGGAGGGCACATAGATGGTGCACATCTAGCTGCTAGGTGTGTCACAGACCTGAAGTCTGACCCTCAGGTTAAAGTTCCAGGACAATTAAATGGACCTTTTTCACTTGCAGCCTGGTGATGTGTTTCAGTTTGCTGTCTGTGGAATGTTCTGGGTGTTGGAGCCTACCCAGAACTCTGTCTGCCCAGTTAGTACGGACCAGGAGCATAACCCTCTGTCCATCAGAGCCAGGAGCATAACCCTCTGTCCATCCGAGCCAGGCAATCTGTGCTGGCCCACCAGCTTCATTGAGGCTGTAGATTGGGCATGCCCTTAATTTTATAATGCCAGAAAAGAGTTCTGGTGGGGAGCACACCTGTGGCTTTTGCGAGGCCTGGGGTGAACACTGAGGGTGCAACACACCTTCAGCTTTATTAAGTTTGTATCTACCCATGTCTACCATGCTAGCAAAGTAAAGGGAGAGTGTGAAAAATGGTGCTTTCCAGAACCTCTGTCCCTGAGGAAGAGTCCAGTTAACCCCTGCCCCTCCAACAGACAATTTAAGATTCACAACTTCACAACTAATTTGCAAATAAGATCATCTGTGGTGACCTAAATGGGAAGGAAATCCAAAAGAGAAGAGATATATACATATACATATATATATATATATATTCAGCTTATTCCTTTTGTACAGAAGAAACTAACACAATATTGTCAAGCAACTATACTCCAGTAAAAATTAACTACAAAAAGATTAGCAGCTGAATCTCCTTCATGTATATTTCCATCATCTCTCAAACTGTTACTTTTGTCCTGGCTCCTGGGATAGATAAGTATGCATGTTAGCCGCTCAGATCCCTACAATACTCCAGGTCCCCTAGATGCAAGTTCTGCTTGTCTGGCCAAATATCTGGCCAAAGCAAAATATTTTGGGGGCCCTGTTTCTCTGCTGCAGGTTCCTAAGGCTGGGTTGCCCAGTGTGGTGCACAAACTCCCGGTCCTCAGGGGACAGGCTCCAGGTCTGTGAGATTCTTCCCTAGTGTGTGTCCTTGCATGAGGAGTGGGGGTTTTGGCGAGGTCATGTCTCTGCCTTTCCCAGTGTCTCAATGTGCCCTTCTGTCCCTTGTGGTGGAGGACGCTGTGAAGTTTGCTTTCAGCTCTTTTTCAGCAGACGGTATCCCATAGGTTACTGCAGACTTTGTGTGTCCACAGAGGAGATGAGTTCAGGATTTTCCTATGCTGCTACCTTTATCTATGATCATCTTTCTCTACTTAAGACTCATTTCTCTCTCTAAACTTTCTGAAAACTTGTGAAGTGGATTAAACAATTAACTCTGTAGCATGAATTAGTTTTCAAAGCCCCTTACATTGTCGATCTTTGTTTAGAAGGCAGAGGGTAAACTTTTTTTTTTCTTTTTGATTTCCCTGGTGACTCAGATGGTAAAGAATCTGCCTGCAATGCAGGAGACCAATGTTCGATCCCTCGGGAGCGGTTGGGAAGATCTTCTGGAGAAGGAAATGGCAATCCACTCCAGCATTCTTTCTTGGAGAATCCCAAGGACAGAAGAGCCTGGTGGGCTATAGTTCATCGGGTTCCAAAGAGTCAGACAACAACTGAGTGACTTTCACTTTCACTCTGTTAGGTACCCAAAATTTAAAAAATTAAATGGCAGTAAGATTATCACATGTAGCACAATAAAATGGAAAGAGTGTGGGGTATGCCTTTAGGATATCCATTCAAAGTCTGACTCTGCCACTTCCTCTGTTTGGCCTGGGGTAGGACAGCTCACTGGAGAAGGCAATGGCACCCCACTCCAGTACTCTTGCCTGGAAAATCCCATGGATGGAGGAGCTTGGTAGGCTGCAGTCCATGGGGTCGCTAAGAGTCAGACACTACTGAGCGACTTTTTCACTTTTCACTTCCACGCATTGGAGAAGGAAATGGCAACTCACTCTAATGTTCTTGCCAGGAGAATCCCAGGGACGGAGGAGCCTGGTGGGCTGCCATCTATGGGGTCGCACAGAGTCAGACACGACTGAAGTGACTTAGCAGCAGCAGCAGGACAGCTCACCTCCGGTAAACATAAGTTTCTTCATCTTTAAAACGAAGACTCAACTACAAATCTGGGATTCTTTTACAACACTGAAGTTCTACGAAAGAAAATTTCCTTGAATTCCCATGCATGTTTAAATCGACTATAAATGAATGTAATTTAATCTTTTCTTGGTGACTAAGGGTCATCAATAGAAAAAATAACATATGTGAAAAAATAACGGAAAAATAACATACTTGAGTCTGTAGTGTTTCTTTGCTCCCACATAAAATGAACTCGGACTACTGAGTGTTTGTATGAATGTGTATTTATGTGTGTATGCGAACATTCTTATTTTCAGCTAATGTTTATTGATGCTGTCCCGGTGCTGTTTATACCATGCTGCCTTGTTTTTAATACACTTATTAGTGGGTAAATATACCCTTCTATAAAGTATGTTACAATTGCTTCAACAGCAACGACAAAGTAAATGTTTGGCTTATTGAAGTCATCAAAGTTTGACTGATTGATAAGTAATTTATATGCTCTAGCAGTTAATCCATTTTCTTTTGCTTCTTCCCTGAGAAGATGGAAGGCAGTTGTTAAAGTAGCCTTACCTTAATGACGCCTACTTGAAGTCAGTAATTATTCTCTCCCCACAGTCTAAAGTAGTTGTAAGCTTTACCCGTTTGCCACATTTTCCCAATGATTAAAATTCTTCATTATGATTTTGTAAATTCTTCTCAGGGCTTTCACATGCCTTTAAAGCTGTCTGGTTTCAAAACAAAAACTGCAGTCTAACATTAAAAGTCTTGCTATTTCTGTTAACATTTCTGTTAATAGATCTTAAAGTGATATTAACACTCTGGCTGCCATTTTCATCTTTCTAATAGAATCTATGACTATACATAGCCATGAACCTGCATGCATACACACACACACACACACACACACACACACACTCCCACGTGAAACAGTAAACTTGGTTGGCTACAGAGATCAGAAGAATTTTTCTTTGAGTTACTTACAAGGCTTGATATCTAATTTAAATTTTTCTGACAAATAAAACTAATGAATGGGACTGTGTTTGTGAATTAGGCCATAATTTTAAGGTAAGAAGACTACGTCCTCCTTTTCCTCTTCCTGCAGTGTGTCATCTTTGGAAGTCTCCTCTTACAGGTGTGTGCAAATTGTAACGCAGAGGTGGTTTATATGTGTTCTTCTATAAACATCCGGCACTTTCAGACAATACTGTGGGTAATAATCATGCCTATGTTTGAAATGTGTGCTTTAAAATAACACAGTTGAGCCAACATGTAAAGCTTATCCATCCTACTCACACTCAATAAAAGACAATTTGGATTTCACTCATTTGTTTTATGCACACAAATGAAACCAGAGTACCATGCTCTCCTCTTTGGAATAGCATCCTGCGCTGTGCTGTGCTCAGTTGTGTCTGACTCTTTGTGACCCCGTGGACTGTAGCCCACCAGGCTCCTCTGTCCAAGGAGTTCTCCAGGCAAGGACACTGGAGCAGGCTGCCATTGCCTCCTCCAGGCGATCCTCCCAATCCAGGGATTGAACCTGTGTCTCTTGCATCTCCTGCATTGGTAGGCGGACTCTTTACCACTAACACCACTTGGGAAGCCCTTGGAAGAGCATAATTTCCAGTAAGTTTTTCCTATTTAAGGCCCTATACTGAAATCCAAAGACAGTCTTCTTGTATCATCACCTTCTACATGACACATTAAACCCCAGTTTCTGAAATCCTATTTGTTCCTCAAAGACATTCCTAGTTATGCTGACATAGCCTTGGAAGTAATGTTTTCCTTTCTGTTACCTACAACTCCAAAATCTAAGTATTTGGCTAATACTGTGATCAGTGTCTCAGAAGCAGTGTGTAGGGATTGAATATTGGTTAGAAAACTGTATAAAATTTGGAAGTTGATATTTAGGTTAAGAAAAAAATGCTTTATTAAGTGTCACAAAACTGAAACAGGGAAAATAACATTATATATACTATTTTCATGTAAATATTATTTAAGACAGGATCTGTTTCTGAGAGTCATCAAACACTTCCAAAGGGAATATGGGAAATTGTTCAAATACCATGAAGGTAGTGGTACACAAGTATCATGCTACTGAGTTAGGGTCAATTTCCAGTAGTTTATTTAAGTTGTTGAGATAAAGTCTCATAAGTTCAAAAGTGAGACTAATGAAATAATTTGATTAATATGCTGTTCAAACATAATGCAAGATGATTTTATGTACACCTATTATACTTTCCATATGTCACTTTGTATATTTCATGTGTGTCTGCGTGTGTGTGTAGAAGATTGAAATGGAGGTAGTGATAGTGAATTTAGTAAGGCAAATATTGAGTTGCTTCCCAAAAGGGAGGAAATCGATTTACACGATTGTTTGCTATTAAGGCTCCGATAACTCTCCCATGATTCTGTCTTCTCTTCTGTTTTTCAATTTTGACAGCTGTCAGTTTACAGATATGATTACTTGATCTAAGCATCACAAACACTACAGTAGGGTCTTCAGAAAATACACTGTGAAAGTTGCAGTTTCATTGTCCCCAATCAATTACCGCATTCTCAAACTTGCAGTGTATTCATTTGTGGGCACTGAGGCAGCCAGCGGGAGGGCATTGATTAGAGTATAATGTCATGTGTAGCAGGAGAGAAAGATGAAAAGTATTTTCTGCTTAATGGGTTGGTATTAAGTAGGTGGGAATGGCTTCTAATTAGCCAACAATTGCGGTGGTTCCCAGTTTCCCTCCTTTCCCTCCTCCTGTCGGTCACCAGCTGCCAATCTGCCCCTATTTTTTTTTTTATTTGGAGTTCATTGCTCACTGCAGTGAAAGCCTTTGTTTAAGAAAGAGGGCTCCCAGGGTCTCAGCTGCCTGGGTACAGCCTGCTGCCTACGATGAGTAGCAACTGTCAGTTTATTTTATCTCAACCTTTTCATCATTCTGCTGAAACTGATCGACTGAAACCACCTGAGAGAACTGAGGATTCCGTACCTACAAGTCATTAGCTAGGACCGCAGCCTCCCACCACAGGGCAAGTCAACTGAACACTCCCCGAAAGGCAGTCCACTTTAACCCCATGTTTCCCCAGGAACATAGGGATTCTGTCACTTTTTTTTGCATCTGAAGCAGAGTCGATGGGAGAGGATGCCTCTGACATACAGACCCGTAAGTCGGGAGGCTCAGCTTTAGGTAAAGGTTGCGGATAACGTCCTCCGGACTGACTGCTGTGGTGACCCTAGCAGTGGGGCGCATTGTTCCACCCACAACAAAAGCGAATGTGAAATTGGAAAACATTTTACAAAGTGACTTTATGACCTCATCTCAAACCCCATTCTTTATAGAATGTGCCAGACTGAAGCCTGATTTCACATGCATGTGGCCCACAGCACAGCTGCTTAGCTAAAGACAAACTTCCCACACACTTTAATAATACATTGAAACCTTTTTCTAGAGAAACCTTCTAACCTATTGTATCCAGAATGCATCAAAACAGGATGACATGACATGGCCTGAGCCACAGTGGTGGATAATGTTTAGTAAATATCAAGGACATGCAAACCTACTGAAAAATGATATTATGTCATTGTTGTTGTGAAGTTGTGAAGTCATGTCCGACTCTTTGTGACCTCATGGACTGCAGCACACCAGGCTTCTCTGTCCTTCACCACCTCCTGGAGTTTGCTCAAACCCAGGTCCATTGGGTCTGAGATGCCATCCAACCATCTCATCCTCTGTTGCCCCCTTCTCCTCCTGCCCTCAATCTTTCCCAGCATACCATATACCAACCACTGCCATATACCACTTGGAATTGTGGAGTTGTGAATATGTGGTATTTAACTACATTTCAACATGGGTAAATAGACTTAAGGAAGTGAAATTTTAGAAACATTTAGAAGGAAAAGGGAAGGTAACTGAGCAGAGAAAAAGATTATTTTTGATAAATGATGTGAACAAATAAGAATTGGAATTAAGAAGGAAGAATTCAAAGGCCTTTATAAAGAAGGCCAAGGGAAGAGATGTATTGATTTCAAGTGCTTTCCATTTATCATATGTAAATTTTTTAATACTGCTAAGAAATATTACCTGAAGACTCACTAAATTGGTTTACAGATATTAGGGCAATATCACGTATTCACGAGGCAAAGATAACCTTGCACCTTAAGATACTGAAAAAATTTAAGAGCATTCTCACACATGAGAATCACCTGGTGAGCTTGTTGAAAGCAGATTCTCGAGTCCCTTCCCTGGAGATTCGGGATCAATAAGCCTGTGGTAAGGCTTTCCAGGTGGCGCTGATGGTAAAGAACCCACCTGCCAACGCAGGAGATGTAAGAGATGTGGGTCTGAACCCTTGGTCGGGAAGAGCCCTTGGAGGAGGGCATGGCAACCCATTCCAGTATTCTTGCTTGGAGAATCCCATGGACAGATGAGTTGGCAGCTACAGTGCATGGGGTCGCAGAGTCAGACATGACTGAAGTGACTTGGCAAGGCACACAAGGCTCTAGACTATGCATTTATAACACCGTCTCCCACCACCACCAATCAGGTAATTTTTGGTGCAGGTGGTTCTTGAGTTGTATCCTTGAGAAACTGCCTAAGGCTTATTGTGAAGTTTAATTTTACACAAGGTATCTTCAATTACTTGAATCATATTAGAAATACAGAATATCTTGAATTACCAATGAACAATTCTAATCTCAATGTCATTTTTCCATAAGAATCTTCTATTGCAATTTTCTTTAAAATCATTAAAAATATGTAAGACTAAGTTACAACAGAAGAATACCAGAATGCATCACATGTAGTGAGTATGGTTTTGTCAAAGCCTTGACACAGTCCCATATTCTACATCACATCACAAGGTAAGATATATTTCTTAATATAGGTTTTAATCAAAAGGACCACTGCTTGACAACCTGTTCTTCACACAGCAGTCAAAGTGATCTTTTTAGAGTCAAGAGTCCTATTCTCAGACCTTAGGGACAATTTTCCACCACAACTGGAATAAAAACCAAAGTCATCACTATGGCCTGAAAGGTCTAAATTAACTAGCTGTCACTGGAACTTGAATTCTTCCTTGTCCTCACTCAGTTTGCTTCTACCATATGGGTCTTCTTGTTACTTAAACAAGCCTGGCTTTACCTGGACATCTTTTCTCCACACTTTTAGACAGCTTCATCATTTCAAATCAGGTTTCTCTATAAACCATACATATTTTGAAAGACTTCTCTGAACCTTCTGTTTAAAATAGCCCTCCCAAACCCAATCACTTTCTCTCCTCTTACCCAACTTTATTTTTCCTTCATGGAACTCAGCACTATTTCTAGTGGTTCCCCACCAGCAACTGTTTTCATGCTTAAGAAATTTTCTACTTTATATATTTAAGTAGCAAAGTAGGACTTGTTCTCACTTTAGTCATTGAAAAGCCAGATATTCACTTTCTGCTTCCCTTGAGCCAGGTTCCAGCAATCAGTTGCATGCATGCTGAACTCTGCATTGGGATCTGCAGGGCTGTGCAGAAGCCAACCATGGCATCAGGCAGAATTCCACATTGTAATACTTCCTTAAGATTCGCCTGACAAGAAATTAACCTGCCACAATGTGTATGTGTTCATTAATTTTTTCTGAACGTTTTTTGCTGTTGTATAAACTGGCCTTAGTATCTGCAAACCTGAAAGATTTGCTATGTACATATTTAGTTGTAGAACAGGATAGTTAGTTCTCTTATATCCTCTGTTATCAAGTTTGTATAAATATTTATGTGGGTCTAAAAATAGTTACTGGATTACTATAAGTATAGATTATTTCATTTATGGGTATTTAAAATTTGATTTAATTTTAGCATATGGCTTGATTTTTGTTTCTCTTCAAATTGATATACTAAAGACAGTCAGGATGCCTCCTGGAGAAAATATAATAGATTGGTTTTGATCTACCTATCTTTTACAAATTTTTTTTTTCTTGGCGTGTATTGAAAAGGGTATCAGTAGAAAGCTGTTGTATTTTTTTAAGGGAAAATTCTACATTAAATATAGAAAGTGACAGTATTATGCATAATTATCTATGCAATTACACTTCCACATGCTTGAAAATTTTTAGCCAGGAAATCCTTAATAACATTTGCATGGTTAAATGAGACAGCAGAAACAACTGGAAAGGCCTCAGGGCATGGTCATCTATTTAAGCATCCACTTGGATTTTCAACATAATTAGTCATATAATTGTGTGCCTAAACTTAGTAGATTCATGTAAGTAATTATAAATTATTTAAAAGTTGTGTGTGTAATGTTTTGTTCTATGCTTCCTGCCAATCGAATTACTAAGGAATATACTATATTCACATTTCATCATATAAATCTTCAAATAAGATTACAATTGTAAAGCCCTGGATGAAACTGAGTGAACAAGTGAAGTCACTCAGTTTATACACACACACACACACACACACACACACACGTATCTACTGAACATCAATATTTTAGGGAGTATTCCTATGATAAAGTCATATCATTCTGTTTATCTGTCTCTACTAAAGATTTTATGAAAAAGATTGTTTCTTTTCTTAATGTTGTATTCAACACAATTAGTTTTTTATTTTTTAATTTTCAAATTTATTTATTTTTTAAAATTAATTTTTATAGGAGCATAGTTGATTTACAATGTTGTGTTAGTTTCTGCTGTAGCTATACATATACATATATCCCCTCTGTTTTGGATTTCCTTCTCATTTAGGTTTATTTTTATTCATTTAGTTTTAAATTTTAATTCATACCTAAAGATTGGACATAATAGCTTCCTCTAGTATGGTAGATTTTCTCCTTTTTATAACCTAGTTTGTGGGTGGTATTAAAAACGTAGGCCAAACAAATCTGAATAGCAAAAATATTAACCTCAAAGTTTTATGATGGTCATTTTGACCCAAATTTCTCCCCTGGTTTTTCTCATTAATCATCTTCCTGACTACTGATTCTGAACCTTCATTTCATTTCATATTTCTTCATTGTTATTTTTATACCTGTGTTACAAAAATGTGGCGACTCGAGGAAAACTATGTACCTTTTCCCAGAAGCATACTTGATAAGCAAAACTAGATCTTTGAAGGTGTTAAATCGAACTTCCTTTGATTAAGAGTGCAAAATACACTTTATTAGCTGCTGATACAACGAAATGTTATATGTAGTCTTAATTCTGAGAAATCAGACAGGTCTCACTAAAGGCTAAAATTAACTGGTCTTTTCTCATTTTGAGTGCCTGATTCCATGCTAGAAGTCAATAAATACACTCCCTTAGAGGCACAGCACTTAAATTAGCTAACTTTAGTTTTCCCTACTGGTTTGACAAAGTTCAACTTTGTTTATCTTGAGGGCATGGTGAAAGAACATCTATTTGCCTCAGAGTTTTTGATTGAAGGTCAGAAGGCGTTGAAAGGAAGAAAGAAACCTGAGTATACTGCTGTGTTAAAGGACTTGGAATAATGAATATTAGTGTCTTTAACAGTTATTTTATTGCTACAGTGGCTCAGAGATTAAAAAAGTAAATGAATTCAGGTACATTTGCAGTGTTTTCAAGGAGTTGAGATGATCTGGCATTAAAATTAAGAAATATACTAGCATTTCATCTGATTAGACTCTTGCTCCATATTTCCCATATTGAGCACATTTTACCTATTCCTGGGAGACAGACATTACCCATGAGGAGTGAAATATACATCCAAGGACTTTTAGCTAAGTCAGTCATCATAACAAGGCATTATAAATGATTTCTAATTTCTAAAAGAATATTCATCATGAAAAGTATTTATTTTTATATTAATTATGCTGGGGAGCCTAGATTATAAAAACATTTACCCATGTCTGGGAGTTAAAAATACAAGGAGGACAGAGTAAAAGAATTCAAAGGAAAGCAAATCCTGGGACCATGGATATAATTTTTGATTGACGTTTTGGTTAGAAAAAATGAAAATTCACAATAATGAAAATACCAAGGAGAGAAGTAATTAGAAAGCAAAGCTCCCAGACAATACCCGCAAACAGGGAAACTTTGGAAAAAAATGAGAATCCAACAGAATTGTGCCTCCAGTATGTTCATAATGTTAGTGTTAACTTCTTTTTCAGAGGAAAGCTATTGGAATTTCATAAAGACAATATGGAATTGTCCTAATGGAGCCTTACCGAAGAAGAATCAAATATACACAGGAGAGGGTTTTTTTTTTTGTTTTTTTTGTTTTTTTTTTTTTTTGCTTTCAAACCCTAGCAACGGCAGAAAGTGCTTAGCTAAATTGACTGTATTTGTATTAGCTAGACGCAAAGGTAAGAACCCCTCTCTGGGAATGAGACAGACATAAACAGGTGACAACAGGGTTCTGCTGGGACTCCAAAGCCTAGCCTTCCGCTTGGTACAGCTGCAGAGTTTACTCCAGGTTTACTGTGGTCTAACCAGTCGACAAGATTTTCATAAGTTCTTCAAGCTAGCAAAGACAAATTAAATCAGACTAGAGAAACCCAGCTACATTTTTCTTAGATGTAGTGAGTTCAGTGTACATTGGAAAGTTAAAACTGGTAACACCACCAGCTCCCAAGAACTGTGAGCAGAATCTAAAAGACGTATAGTTTTTGTCTGAGCAATCAAGAATTCTCTTTTATTGAACCAAGGCAGCAGATAGACAAGGAGGCTCTCAGAGGGGGAAAAAAAGAAAAAGGAAAAAAAAAAAGATCTTTCAACCCGAGGGATCTAGAGCTACATTATTATTTCCCAATGAAGTGAGCATTAGCTTTCTGAAGTCACACTTGATTCCTAAGGAAGAAAAGTTGTCACTTATAGAAAACATATGAAGATGGATGAACTGCATTACAGTAAGGAAATCTGAAATTCATGCTCCAGTTCTGTGGCCTTTTTTCATTTAAAAATATGGCTACAATTAAGTATTGACTTGTCTTTTTCAGCATGTTTCATCTTTGGAATTATTTTCTTATCAGGTATGGAAGCCATTGAATTCTCTAAGCTCTTTCTTGACATATACTTTGATTAACCTACTGTGATTGAAATGAGATTAACAGAAAAGATGTTTATCTTTTGTCAATTTTTTAACAGCATAGAATATATAAAGGACAAATTTTCATGCTTTATCTTCTACTTGTCTTATCAAACTTGTTTCCTGTGAGTAGGAATGGAAGTGAAAAACAAAGAATTTCTGGGATCTCTGCCTTTAAAAAATTATATGCAGACCTACAACCTGTAGATACACAATTTGTAAATTGTCATATAGAGAAATGCCAGCCCAGCTCTCCCACTGGAACTCCCACTGCTGCTGTCGAGGGACCTGTCAGGAAGAATCCCGAAGCTCGTGGACATCAGGGAAGTTTAAATTAAGCCGTGGCAACAGACAACTCTGAAGTCTCAGTGGTTCACCACCATAAACGATTATTCTGTGTTCACTGCACTTACGAATGGCTTTCTAGGACAACTGTTTTACATGCAGAGATGTAGTGATTCAAGCTGCTTCGATCTTGTGTCTCCATAATGTTTATTAAAACTTTCTCCACGATCCCTACAGGAGGGAGAGCATCAGCTGCAATATCTCAGGTGGGCTCTGTTTTGATTTCGCCCGGAAGTAACTTTGGCCCAAAAGTAATTTCTGCCAGAAGTAGTCACAGCACCCTGCCTAGTTGCCCACGGCTAAGAAGTGCAGCCTTCTACGGGTTCTATCCCTGGTCGGGGAAGATCCCATATGCCCAGGGGCAGCTAGGCCTTTTCTTCCCAACTACTGAGCCCGTGCTCTAGAGCCTCGGCTCTGCTCTTCTCTGCAAGAGAAGCCACCGCAGTGAGAGGCCCACATACCACAACTGGAAAGGGGCCCCCACTGGCCGCAATTAGAGAAAGCCCTCCTGCAGCAACAAAGAACCAGTACCAGCCAAAATAAATAAACAAAATAAAATGGAGAAGAAATTCAGGAATAGCTGAGCGAAGCTGAATGTAGGGTAAACTCCAAGACTCTGGAGGACCAGGCTGCATTAGCCGCTCGACATTCTCTGAATGATCTCACTTGCATGCTACAGTATACAACTAAGTTCTGACAATAGGTAATCTTTCAGCACATAAAAAATCCCAGTTGCTCTGAATAGGTTAAAGCACTTACAGTCATTCGTAATAAGGTATGAATTGGTTCAATCAGATGATTTCTTCCTAACATTGTTCATGATTTCAGTCCTCTGAGGAATAGGTATCTGAACTAGGAAAAGAGTTAAGTTGAGTGGAGGAATGAGTAAATTTAAAATGTGGGGCATTTTTAAAATTCAGAAAGAATGTCAGGATTCTGAGATACTACTTAATGCTTGAAACCTGAGCCTAATAAAAAAAAAGTAGGGTTTTCAATCCACAGTCTGCAGTTGAGTATGCCCTGGGCATTACTATGTGCCAGGCATTGTGCTAATGCCTGAGGCTATGACACAACCACATGTGCCACTCTGTGCCACGATAATGTGCCAGCACTAACTGGCATTTTTTTGTAGAGTGCTTTTAGCTGCAAGTAAGAAATGATATTCAAGCTGGTTTTAGAAAAGGCAGAGGAACCAGAGACCAAATTGCCAACATCTGCTGGATCATCGAAAAAGCAAGAGAGTTCCAGAAAAACATCTATTTCTGCTTTATTGACTATGCCAAAGCCTTTGACTGTGTGGATCACAATAAACTGGAAATTCTGAAAGATGGGAATACCAGACCACCTGACCTGCCTCTTGAGAAACCTATATGCAGGTCAGGAAGCAACAGTTAGAACTGGACATGGAACAACAGACTAGTTCCAAATAGGAAAAGGAGTGCATCAAGGCTGTATATTGTCACCCTGCTTATTAACTTATATGCAGAGTACATCATGAGAAACACTGGGCTGGAAGAAACACAAGTTGGAATCAAGACTGCCAGGAGAAATATCAGTAACCTCGGATATGCAGATGACACCACCCTGATGGCAGAAAGTGAAGAGGAACTAAAGACCATCTTGATGAAAGTTAAAGTGGAGAGTGAAGAAGTTGGTTTAAAGCTCAACATTCAGAAAACGAAGATCATGGCATCTGGTCCCATCACTTCATGGCAAATAGATGGGGAAACAGTGGAAACAGTGTCAGACTTTATTTTGGGGGGCTCCAAAATCACTGCAGATGGTGATTGCAGCCATGAAATTAAAAGGTGCTTACTCCTTGGAAGAAAAGTTATGACCAACCTAGATAGTATATCTAAAAGCAGAGATATTACTTTGTCGACTAAGGTCTGTCTAGTCAAAGCTATGGTTTTTCCAGTGGTCATGTATGGATGTGAGAGTTGGACTGTGAAGAAAGCTGAGTGCCGAAGAATTGATGCTTTTGAACCGTAGTGTTGGAGAAGACTCTTGAGAATCCCTTGGACTGCAAGGAGATCCAACCAGTCCATTCTGAAGGAGATCAGCCCTGGGATTTCTTTGGAAGGAATGATGCTGAAGCTGAAACTCCAGTACGTTGGCCACCTCATGCTAAGAGTTGACTCATTGGAAAAGACTCTGATGCTGGGAGGGATTGGGGGCAGGAGGAGAAGGGGATGACAGATGGCATCACCGACTCGATGGAAGTGAGTTTAGTGAACTCCGGGAGTTGGTGATGGACAGGGAGGCCTGGCATGCTGCGACTGATGGCATCGCAAAGAGTCAGACATGACTGAGCAACTGAACTGAACAAATGATAATAGGTTTTTTTTTTTAAGTGGTATGCAATTAATTGTTAATAAGAGTTGTTAATATAGTACTAAGTCATAAGTCATAGGACTTCCCTGGTAGCTCAGATGATAAGGAGTCTGCCCATAATGTGGGAGATCCGAGTTCGATCCCTGGGTGGGGAAGATCCCCTGGAGAAGGAAATGGCAACTCACTCCAGTATTCTTGCCTGGAAAATCCCATGGATGGAAGAGCCTGGAAGGCTACAGTCCACAGAGTCGCAAAGAGTCAGACACGACTGAGTAACTTCACTCACTCAGTAATAACTTAAGCCACTGAAAATGGCCTAAGTAAGGAAAGTTATGTCACATATAAAAATGGGTGGTATACTTAACTGTTGTATATTTTCTTTAGTAGTTCTTAAAGTACTGAATATGGCTTTTATTTTTTTCACTTCCCCTTAGCATATATATTAAAAATACAATAAAAACACTTCTGCTGGACTGTGATTTTGATGGATATAGGTGCAATATTCGGAGAAGGCAATGACAACCTACTCCAGTATTCTTGCCTGGAAAATCCCATGGATGGAGGAGCCTGGTAGGCTATAGTCCACGGGGTTGCTAGGAGTTGGACATGACTGAGCGACTTCACTTTCACTTTTCACTTTCATGCACTGGAGAAGGAAATGGCAACCCATTCCAGTGTTCTTGCCTGGAGAATCCCAGGGATGGGGGTGCCTGGTGGGCTTTCATCTCTGGGGTCACACAGAGTTGGACAGACTGAAGCGACTTAGCAGCAGCAGTGGCAGGTGCAATATTAAACCAAATGTTATAAAGATTTTTTTTTTTCCAAGGAGTTTACTGCTTGTTTTATTCCAGGGGTTTTATGGTTTTAGGTCTTATATTTAACTCTTTAACCCATTTTGAGGTATTGTGTACAGTATTAGAGAGCCATCTAGTTTCATTTTTTTACATGTGGCTGTCCAGTTTTCCAGCATCATTTATTGAAGAGACTATCTTATCCCACTGTATAGTTCTTGGCTCCTTTGCTGTAAGTTAATTGACCACATATGTGTGAATCTACTTCTGGACTCTCTACCAAAGTGACTTTTTGGAACATAAACCAGATCCCTACAATGGTTTCCCTCTGCACAGGATATAATCTAAACTTCTAACTCAAAGACCTATAAGGCCCTAAATACTCTGGCTCCTATTCTACCTCACTCCAATTTCATCTCTCAACAAAGTTACATACTACTTTACTATCATTCCAGCCAGAATGGTCTTGTTTTACATCCTTCAATTCACTGAGCTCCTAAGTCACTCTATAAAATGCATTTGCTGATTCTGCTAAAAGGAATACTCATCTCCTATAACATGCCTTCAATTTCTTCAGATCCCAAGTTGAATGTCACTTCCTCACTGAGACCTTCCTTAATACTCCTACACCCAAACTGATAAGAAATAGGTTCCTTCCTGTGGAATCTCATAAGAATTCTGTATGTTTCTTTCACAGTTGTTATTATTGTTGTTGTTTAGTCTCTCAGTTGTGTCCGATTCTTGGCGAACCCATGGCCAAGGACCCCATACAGCACACCAGGCCTCCCTATTATTCACCATCTCCCACAGTTTGTCCAAGTTCATGTCCATTGCATCAGTGATACCATACAACCATCTCATTCTCTGCTGCTCTCTTCTCCTTTTGCCTTCAATCATTCCCAGCATCAGAGACTTTTCCAATGAGTCAGCTGTTCTCATCAGATGACCCAAATATCGGCGCTTCAGCATCAGTCCTTCCAATGAGTATACAGGGTTGATTTCCCTTTGGAATTATTTATTTGTTCAGTCTTTACCTCTGTAAGAATGTCGATACTGATATGTCCTCATTTTTTCTCTTAACACTGGAGTCAAACAAGACATTTCTCCCTCATGTTTCACAGTCTTGATATACAATCAGTCGAATCTGGCTTGGATCAAACTCTGGCAAAGGCCAACTGAACGCGGCAATCCGGGTCCCTTGCATCCCGACTGGGCGCCCCCAGGCCGTTCCTCTTGCTGAAGAGCTTCTGGAACAGGGAAGGGGCCATGGTGGCCACGGCCAGGCCGGGGTCGCTCCTCAGGGAACTCGCCAGGCCCCCGCTGCTAGAGCTGCCCCACCACCCCCATAGGCACCTCAGTCATATATAAAGATTTTTTTTAAAAGTTCAGTTCAGTTCAGTTGCTCAGTTGTGTCTGACTCTTTGCAACCCCATGAATCGCAGGCAGTTACAGGATTAGATAATTTAGCATGCAAGGAGTCATTAAGGATCTAGATTCTTTCTATGCTTCCCCACTGCCATCCTTATCATTTTGATATCTTAGCTGTATGTTGGCTATGGCAGCTCCAGGCATCACAAATTCACATATCAACATTTAACATCAGAAATAAGGGGGAATCTCCTTGTTTGCACATCTTTTTAAGAATGAGGAAAATGTTTCAAAGAGTTCCTTAGGAGATCTTCTCTTATATTATTAATTACAATTGTGTTAAATATCCTCCAGAAAGCTATCACTTGGCAAGTAATAATGAGGTCATGGTCACTGACATTAGTAGACACTCAAACACTGAGAAGGGCCATCCCTAATCATAACCCTAACCCTAACCCTAACCCTAATCTTCTGCAAGAACATGAGGACTTGAAGAGAGAGGACAATCATGACTCTGTTACCAGGAAGGAAGTTGGGCAATGGCTACTGGGTAGGGAATCAATGGGATCTTCCCCACAGATGCACTATGTCACTAGACCTTGACTAGGCTGTCAAGGCAACCTGTTGGACTGAGAACAGGCATCTTCCTTTACAGATGAGGTAACAGAAGTAAAATTACCCAGGTCAACAGTCTATAAAGTGAAGGAGCTGGAAGAGATCGCCTGACTTCAAAGCCCAAATTCCTCACCATACAATATTTGATGAATTTGGTCAAAGAAAACTGCTCATCATTGAAATGTGTTTTTTTTTTTTTTTTTCAGATTCATAGCTGTGTCTCTTTTGTTGCTGCTGTTCACTCTCCCAGTTGGGTCCCACTCTTTGTGACCCCATGGATTGTAGCACACAGGCTTCCCTATCCTTCACCATCTCCTGGAGCTTGCTCAAACTCATGTCCATGCAGTCAGTGATGCCGACTTGTCCTCCAAAAATCTTGTCCTCTGTGGTCCCCTTCTCCTCTTGCCCTCAATCTTTCCCAGTATCAGGATTTTTTCTAATGAGTGAGCTCTTTGCATCAGCTGGCCAAAGTATTGGAGCTTTAGCTTCAGCATCAGCCCTTCCAATGAATATTCAAGACTGATTTCCTTTAGGATTGACTGGTTTGATCTCTTTGCTGTCCAAGGGCCTCTCAAGTCTTCTCCAACACCACAGTTCAAAAGCATCAGTTCTTCAGTGTTCAACCTTCTTTAGGGTCCAGCTCTCACATCCATACATGACTACTGGAAAAACCATAGCTTTGACTAGATGGACCTTATTTGGCAAAGTAATGTCTCTGCTTTTTAGTATGTGATCTAGGCTTGTCATAGCTTTTCTTCCAAGGAGCAAGCGTCTTTAAATTTCATGACTGCAGTCACCATCTGCAGTGATCTGGGAGCCCCCAAAATAAAGTCGGTCACTGCTTCCATTGTTTCCCCATCTATTTGCCATTAAGTGATGGGACCAGATGCCATGGTCTTAGTTTTTTGAATGTTGAGTTTTAAGGCAGCTTTCTCACTCTCCTCTTTCACTTTCATCAAGAGGCTCTTTAGTTCCTCTTCTCTTTCTGCCAGTCAGGTGATGTAATCTGCATATCTGAGGTTATTGATATTTCTCCTGGCAATCTTGATTCTAGCTTATGCTTCATCCAGCCTGGTATTTCACATGATGTACTCTGCATATAAGTTAAATAAGCAGGGTGACAGCCTTGACGTATAGCCTTGATGTATAGCTTTCCCAATTTGGAATGAGTCTGCTGTTCCATGTCCGGTTCTAACTATTGCTTCTTGACCTGCACACAGGTTTCTCAGGAGGCGGGTAAAGGTTATCTGGTATTTCCATCTCTTAAATTTTCCACAGTTTGTTGTGATCCATATAGTCAAAGGCTTTAGCATAGTAATGAAGCAGAACCAGAATTCTTCTGGAATTCTCTTCTTTTTCTATGATCCAATGGATCATAGCAATTTGATCTCTGGTTCTTCTACATCTTCTAAATCCAGCTTGAACATTTGGAAGTCCTCCATTCAAGTACTGTTGAAGCCTAGCTTGGATAATTTTGAGTATTATTTTCTAGCATGTGAAGTGAGTGAAACTGTGTGGTAGTTTGAACATTCTTTGGCATTGCCTTTCTTTGGGATTAAAATGGAAACTGACCTTTTCCAGTCCTGTGGCCACTGCTGAGTTTTCCAAATTTGCTGGCATATTGAGTGCAGCACTTTCATAGCATCATCTTTTAGGATTTGAAATAGTTCAGCTGGAATTCCATCACCTCCACTAGCTTTGTTCATAGTGATGCTTCCTAAGGCCCATTTGACTTTGCATTCCATGATGTCTGGCTCTAGGTGAGTGGTCACATCATCATGGCTATCTGGGTCATTAAGATCTTTTTTTTTTTTNCATGATGTCTGGCTCTAGGTGAGTGGTCACATCATCATGGCTATCTGGGTCATTAAGATCTTTTTTTTTTTTTAATAGTTCTGTGTATTCTTGTCACCTCTTCTTATTATTTATGTCCTTTATTGTACCCATCTTTGCATGAAATATTCCCTTGATATCTCTAATTTTCTTGATGAGATCTCTAGTCTTTCCCATTCTATTGTTTTCCTCTATTTCTTTGCACTGTTCACTTGGAAAGGCTTTCTTATCTCTCCTTGCTTTTCTGTGGAACTCTGCATTCAGTGGGTATATCTCTCCTTTTCTCCTTTGCCTTTAGCATCTCTTCACTTCTCAGCTGGTTGTAAGACCTTCTCAGACAACCATGTTTCCTTTTTGCATTTCTTTTTCTTGGGGGTGGTTTCTCTTTTGACTGTGCCTTAATTCTGTCCTTCAGTTCATCAGAAAAATCTGTAGAGATGTGTTACTGTAGAGTATGACTTAGGAACTTTGAAGTAACTGTGCTTCAGTTTATGTATAAATCTATATCCTCCTCCTTCACTATAGGTTGATATACTTGTAATATTATGGCAAAAACAATATAAAGGAGTTATTATATGGCATGTGTGCACACTAAGCTGCTTCAGTCATGTCCAACTCTTTGCAACCGCATGCACTGTAGCCTGCAAGGCTCCTCTGTCCATGGAATTCTCAAGGCAAGAATACCACACTGGGTTGTCATGCTCTCCTCCAAGGATCTTACCAACCCAGGGATTAAACCTGCATCTCTTATGTCTCCTGTATTGTCAGGCAGGTTCTTTACCACCAGTGCTACCTGGGAAGCCCCTATTGTATGCAAATCAAATTGAGAATATTATGCTTTTGAAACCCATACTAATTCTTATGGTTTTTCAATATTTCCTTAAATTTAATTAAAGCAAAGTGAATTTTGAAAGCTTAAGAATTTTCTTAGAAACTTAGGAGACATAGATTTGGAAAACTAAAAATAAATTCAGATGTGATATAGTTTAATTCCCTTCCTACAATGATTTTACAAATGAGGAAATTTGTGCAACACTGAAAAATCCCAGTTTGCAAGGATACTGGGAATAAAAGACTTAGTATAAAGCAATTATCTATTTGATGCATCACACACAACACAGTCTCACAATAATAAAACCAGCATAAGTACCAATAATATGACTACTGAAAACAAATTAAGTTTTTTTGGGGGGGTAGCTGGGGGGAGTGCATTTTTTAAGCTGACTAGAGCCACATAGTCAAATTTCTGTTTTAAAGCTACTTAGACATAGGAAGGGGCCTATAGATCTTGAGAAGTATAAGCCGGAACAAGGAACTATCTGAAAATGAACTGACCCCACACTGTCCACAACAACACCAGAGAAAGTCCTAGAGTTTTACTATTATCATTCTTTAAATTACAAAAAAAAACTTTTTTTTTATTTTTAAGTCCTCTATTACTCTTATAATTTTCATTTTTATAACATACTATTACTTTGCAAAAAAAAAGACCCTATTTTTAGAGCAAACTTCATATACATATATTTTACAATTTTGTGACTTTTTTTTCTTTAATATTGTATTTTTGACAATCGAACCTCTACTCTAGATTTTTAATTTTTGCTTTTAGGTATTTGTTATCAATTTTGTACCTTTAAGAACCCAATCTTCAGTACACATTTTCACTTAGGAGTGAGATTACTGGCTTGACTGCTCTCTCCCACTTTGGACTCTCCTTTTTTTCCACCAGGTTGCCTCTATTTCCTCCCTCCCCCTTCTCTTCTCTACCCAACTCTGTGAATCTTTTTGTGTGTTCCAAACAGTGGAGAACACTTAGGGAACTGATTACTGACTGGATCTGTCTCACTCCTTTAGATTTCCCTCTCTATCCTCCTGGCCACCTCTGTCTCCCTCCTCCCTCTTCTCTTCTCTGTGTAACTCCGTGAACATCTCTGAGTGGTCCAGACTGTGGAGAGCACATAAGGAAGTGATTACTGGCTAGCTTGCTCTCTCCCTTTTTGATTCCCTCTCCTTTCCTCCTGGTCACCTCTATCTTCCTCCTCCCTCTTCTCTTCTCCATGTAACTCTGTGTACCTCTCCGGGTATCCTTCATTGTGGAGAAACTTTTCATCATTAACCTAGACATTTTATCATCATTGCTGTATAGATGGAGAAGTCTTGAGGCTACTGTAAGAATAAAACTGAAAATCAGAGGCAGGAGACTTAAGTCAAATCTTGAGAACACCTGAGAACTCCTGAATCCAGGGAACATTAATCAGTAGGAGCTCATCAAATGCCTCCATACCTACACTTAAACCAAGCACCACCCAAGGGCCAACAAGTTCCAGAGCAAGAGATACCATGTAAATTCTCCAGCAACACAGGAACGTAGCCCTGAGCTTCAATATACAGGCTGCCCAAAGTCACTCCAAACCCACTGACATCTCATAAGTCATTACTGCACACTGCATTGCACTCCAGAGAGAAGAAATCCAGCTCCACTCACCAGAACACCAACACAAGCTTCCCTAACCAGGAAACCTTGACAAGCCACCCGTCTAACCCCACCCACAGCGAGGAAACTCCACAATAAAGAGAATTCCACAAACTGCCAGAATAAGGAAAGGCAAACACAGCAATATAAACAAGATGAAGAGGCAGAGAAATACCCAGCAGGTAAAGGAACAGGATAAATGACCACCAAACCAAACAAAAGAGGAAGAGATAGGGACTCTACCTGATAAATAATTCCAAATAATGATAGAGAATATGATCTAAAATCTTGAAAACAAAATGGAGTTACAGATAAATAGCCTGGAGACAAGGAATGAGAAGATGCAAGAAAGGTTTAACAAGGACCTAGAAGAAATAAAAAAGAGTCAATATATGAATAATACAATAAATGAGATCAAAAACACTCTGGAGTAGAATAATGGAGGCAGAAGATAGGATAAGTGAGGTGGAAGATAGAATGGTAGAAATAAATGAAATAGGAAAAGAGAAAAACGAATTAAAAGAAATGAGGACAGTCTCAGAGACTTCTGGGACAATGTTAAATGCCCCAACATTCGAATCATAGGAGTTCCAGAAGAAGAAGACAAAAAGAAAGACCATGAGAAATACTTGAGGAGATAATAGTTGAACACTTCCCTAAAATGGAGAAGGAAATAATCATCCAAGTCCAAGAAACCCAGAGAGTCCCAAACAGGGTAAACCCAAGGCAAAACACCCCAAGACACACATTAATCAAATTAACAAAAATCAAACAAAAAGAACAAACATTAAAAGCAGCAAGGAAAAAACAACAAATAACACACAAGGGGATTCTCATCAGGATAACAGCCAATCTTCCAACAGAAACTCTTCAGGCCAGGAGGCAATGGCAGGACATACTTAAAGTGATGAAAGAAAATAACCTACAGCCCAGATTACTGTACCCAGCAAGGATCTCATTCAAATATGAAGGAGAAATTAAAAGCTTTACAGACAAGCAAAAGCTGAGAGAATTCAGCACCACCAAACAAGCTCTCCAACAAATGCTAAAGGATCTTCTCTAGACAGGAAACACAAAAAGGGTGTATAAACTCAAACCCAAAACAATAAAGTAAATGGCAATGGGATCATACTTATCAATAATTACCTTAAATGTAAATGGGTTGAATGCCCCAACCAAAACGCAAAGACTGGCTGAATGGATACAAAAACAAGACCCCTATACATGTTGTCTACAAGAGACCCACCTCAAAACAAGGGACACATACAGACTGAAAGTGAAGGGCTGGAAAAAGATGCTCCACGCAAATAGAGACCAAAAGAAAGCAGGAGTAGCAATACTCATATCAGATAAAATAGACTTTAAAACAAAGGCTGTGAAAAGAGACAAAGAAGGACACTACATAATGATCAAAGGATCAATCCAACAAGAAGATATAACAATTATAAATATATATGCACCCAATATAGGAGCACTGCAATATGTAAGACAAATGCTAACAAGTATGAAAGGGGAAATTAACAATAAGACAATAATAGTGGGAGACTTTAATACCCCACTCTCACCTATGGATAGATCAACTAAACAGAAAATTAACAAGGAAACACAAACTTTAAATGATATAATAGACCAGTTAGACCTGGTCTATTGATATAATTGGTATCTATAGGACATTACACCCCAAAATAATGAATTTCACCTTTTTCTCAAGTGCACACGGAAACTTCTCCAGGATAGATCACATCCTGGGCCATAAATCTAGCCTTGGTAAATTCAAAAAAATTAAAATCATTCCAAGCATTTTTTCTGACCACAATGCAGTAAGATTAGTTCTCAATTACAAGAGAAAAACTATTAAAAATTCCAACATATGAAGGCTGAATAACGTGCTGCTGAATAACCAACAAATCACAGAAGAAATCAAAAAAGAAACCAAAATATGCATAAAAATGAATGAAAATGAAAACACAACAACCCAAAACCTGTGGGACACTGTAAAAGCAGTGCTAAGGGGAAGGTTCATAGCAATATAGGCATACCTCAAGAAACAAGAAAAAGTCAACTAAATAACCTAACTCTACACCTAAAGCAACTAGAAAAGGAAGAAAAGAAGAACCCCAGGGTTGGTAGAAGGAAAGAAATCCTAAAAATTAGGGCAGAAATAAATGCAAAAGAAACAAAAGAGACCATAGCAAAAATCAACAAAGCCAAAAGCTGGTTCTTTGAGAGGATAAATAAAATTGACAAACTATTAGCCAGACTCACCAGGAAACAAAGGGAGAAAAATCAAATCAATAAAATTAGAAATGAAAATGGAGAGATCATAACAGACAACACAGAAATACAAAGGATCATAAGAGACTACTATAGCAATTATATGCCAATAAAATGGACAACTTGGAAGAAATGGACAAATTCTTAGAAAAGTACAACTTTCCAAAACTGAACCAGGAAGAAATAGAAAATCTTAACAGACCCATCACAAGCATGGGATTTGAAACTGTAATCAGAAATCTTCCAGCAAACAAAAGCCCAGGTCCAGATGGATTCACAGCTGAATTCTACCAAAAATATAGAGAAGAGCTAACACCTATCCTACTCAAACTCTTCCAGAAAATTTCAGAGGAAGATAAACTTCCAAACTCATTCTATGAGGCCACCATCACCCTAATACCAAAACCTGACAAAGATGCCACAAAAGAAGAAAATCACAGGCCAATATCACTGATGAACATAGATGCAAAAATCCTTAACAAAATACTAGCAATCAGAATCCAACAACATATTAAAAAGATCATACATCATGACCAAGTGGATTTTATCCCAGGGATGCAAGGATTCTTCAACATCCGCAAATCAATCAATGTAATACACCACATTAACAAATTGAAAAATATGCAATATGATTATTTCAATAGATGCAGAGAAAGCCTTTGACAAAATTCAATATCCATTTACAATAAAAACCCTCCAGAAAGCAGGAAAATAAGGAACATACCTCAAAACAATAAAACCTATATATGACAAACCCACAGCAAACCTTATCCTCAGTGGTGAAAAATTGAAAGCATTACCCCTAAAGTCAGGAACAAGACAAGGGTGCCCACTCTCACCACTACTAATAAACATAGTTTTGGAAGTTTTGGCCACAGCAATCAGAGCAGAAAAATAAATAAAAGGAATCCAAATTGGAAAAGAAGAAGTAAAACTCTCACGTTGGCAGATGACATGATCCTCTATATAGAAAACCCTAAAGACTCTAACAGAAAATTACTATAGCTAATCATTGAACATAGTAAAGTTGCAGGATACAAAATCAACACACAGAAATCCCTGGCATTCCTATACACTAATAATGAGAAAATAGAAAGAGAAATTAAGGAAACAATTCCATTCACCATTGCAACAAAAAGAATAAAATACTTAGGAATATATCTACCTAAAGAAACAAAAGAGCTATATACAGAAAACTATAAAACATTGGTGAAAGAAATCAGAGAGGACACTAATAGATGGAGAAATATACTGTGTCCATGGATTGGAAGAATCAATATAGTGAAAATGAGTACCCAAAGCAATCTATATATTCAATGCAATCCTTATCAAGCTACCAACGGTATTTTTCACAGAGTTAGAACAAATAATTTCACAATTTGTATAGAAATACAAAAAACCTCAAATAGCCAAGGCAATCTTGAGAAAGAAGAATGGAACTGGAGGAATCAACCTGCCAGACTTCAGGCTCTACTACAAAGCCACAGTCATCAAGACAGTATAGTACTGGCACAAAGACAGGAATATACACCAATGGAACAAAATAGAAAGCCCAGAGATAAATCCACGCACCTAAAGGCAGAGGAACCAGAGATCAAATTGCCAACATCTGCTGGATCATGGAAAAAGCAAGAGAGTTCCAGAAAAACACCTATTTCTGCTTTATTGACTATGCCAAAGCGTTTGACTGTGTGGATCACAATAAACTGTGGAAAATTCTGAGAGAGATGGGAATACCAGACCACCTGACCTGCCTCTTGAGAAATCTGTATGCAGGTCAGGAAGCAACAGTTAGAACTGGACATGGAACAACAGACTGGTTCCAAATAGGAAAAGGAGTGCATCAAGGCTGTATATTGTCACCCTGCTTATTTAACTTATATGCAGAGTACATCATGAGAAATGCTGGGCTGGAAGAAACACAAGCTGGAATCAAGATTG
>SJYQ01002854.1:693227-727962 GCA_006410935.1 Redunca redunca
GCTCCTTGGGGAAATGTTTGATGGCAGTTCTGAAGTCACAGATGCGTACATGGAGCCTGAAACAGTTATCACACCAGATAACAAGGAAGCCATTGAAATCCACAGTGCCTACACTGAAGGCTTTTTGTGGGAGGCTGGGATGATTTGGGGCCAAAAGATACTTAGATAAAAATGGATCACTTATCCTAAGCCAGATTGTTTTTTTCAATCCAAGAAAAAACAAGATGGAAATCAAAATAAATTCCCTTTAAAGAGAGCTGACCACTAGGCAATGAGAATATGCTTCTAAAAGAGGGGCTTCCTCACAACAAGACTGATGGGGTGAGCAATAAGAAATTCAGTTGAAATATGGAGCTATTGTGGTCCCTAAGTTGACAGTTATCTGCCAGGTTGAAACTGAAAGTAGTTTTTTATAAAACAAGATATCTCAATTGAATTCCATATTTGTTATAAATTCTTCAATACTTTCTTATTACTTTTGTTTTCAACCATTATTTTTTCCAAGGAATTTTAAAAAGAAGAAGATTTTGTTTACTAAAATATTTCTCATTTTCTTATTCATGCTATATGTACATCCAGGTTTCTAACTAGATTTCCTGTTTATTCTGCCTGGAGTGAAACATTTGTTGTGCTTCCCTGATTGCTCAGCAGGTAAAGAATCCACCTGCAATGCAGGAGACAGAGGAGACAAGGGTTTGATCCCTGGGTCGGAAAGATTCCCTGGAGAAGGAAATGGCAACCTGCTCCGCTATTCTTGCCTGAAAAAAATCCTGTGGAGAGAGGAGCTTAGTGGGCTACAGTCCAATGGGTTGTAAACAGTCGGACATGACTGAGTGACTAAGCATGGAATTCACATACTGGTGTGTTAGAGATGAATTTTCTTAGCTTTTGTGTGCTTGGAAAAATATTTTACCTATGCTTTTGAAAGATATTTTCATTGGGTATGGAATTTCAATTTTGATGGTCCTTTTTTCTTTTAGTACTTTAACTAAGTTACTTTATTTATTCTCTTTTGATTTACATGGTTCCAGGGAGATTTCAGGTCCTATTATGTTTGTTCCACCTCACCCTTTACAAAGGACCTTTTAATATTTTTCTCTTTATCACTCATTTTAAACAGTGATTATGATGCCTCTTGGTTTAATTTTCATGTTTTTCTGCTTAGGGTTAATTGAGCTTCTTAGATCTGTGGGTTTATAGCTTTCATCAAATTCAGAAAAAAAATCAGCCTTTCATTATTTTTTAAAATATGTTTCAAGTCCCTCTTCTTTTCCTCTTCTTTGGGGGTCTCCAAATTACTCACACATTAGACTTCTTAAAGTGACCCAGAGTTCTCTAACAGGCTCTATTCATATACTTTCAGTATGTTTCCTCTGTATTTAATTTTGGATAGTTTCTACTGCTATGTCTCCAAAGCTGATCTTTCCCTTTGCATTATCTAAATCTGCTGCTAAGCCATTGAGGTTTTTTTTTTTTTAATTTTATTTTTTTTAAATTCATCTTGGGCATTTTCTTACTGCTAGAAATTCAGTTTGGCTTTTTAAAATCTTTCCAGACTCTATATGTCTAACTTTCTATTATATCCTTGAATATATGGAATATAGCTTTAATGTCCTGTTTCTGTCCTGGTCTACTAATTCTATTATCTGTTGCATTTCTGGGTTAGTTTCTATTTATATATTTTCTCCTCTTTATGAGTTATACCTGCTTCTTGGCATGTCTACATAACTTTGATTGGATGCCAGATACTGTGTATTTTACCTTTTGTTTTGTTTCTTGTTTGGTTGCTAAGTCATGTCCAACTCTTGTGACCCCATGGACTTGTAACTCCCCAGGCTCCTCTGTCCATGGGATTTTCCAGGGAAGAATACTGGAGTGGGTTACCATTTTCTTCTCCAGGGGATATTTCCAACTCAGGGATCAAACTTCCCTCTCCTGCACTGTAGCCAGATATTTTACCACTGAACCACCAAGGAAGCCCTGCATTTTACTTTGCGTGCTAAATATTTCTTATTCTTAGAAATATTCTTGACCTTTGTTCTAGGATTCAGTTAAGTTACTTAGAAACAGTTTGATCCATTTGACACTTGTTTTTAAATTCAGCAGTGGCCACAAGATTGGAAAAGGTCAGTTTTCATTCCAATCTCAAAGGAGGGCAATGCCAAAGAATGTTCAAACTACCGCACAATTACACTCATTCACGTGCTAGCAAAGTAATGCTTGAAATTCTCCAAGTTAGGCTTCAACAGCACTTGAACAGAGAACTTCCAGATGTTCAAGCTGGATTTAGAAAAGGCAGAAGAACCAGAGATTAAACTGAAAACATCCACTGGATCATAGAAAAAGCAAGAGAATTCCAGAAAGATATCTACTTCTGCTTCATTGACTATGCTAAAGCCTTTGACTGTGTGGATCACAACAAACTGTGGAAAATTCTTCAAGAGGTGGGAATACCAGACCACTTTACCTGCCTCCTGAGAACCTGTATGCAGGTCAGAAGCAACAGTTAGAACTGGACATAGAACAATGGACTGGTTCCAAATTGGGAAAGGAGTATGTCAAGGCTGTATATTGTCACCCTGCTTATTTAACTTATATGCTAAGTATACCATTGCCAGGAGAAATTTCAATCATGATATGCAGATGATATCACCCTAATGGCAGAAAGCGAAAAGGAACTAAAGATCCTGTTGATGAAGGTGAAAGAAGAGAGTGAAAAAGCTGGCTTAAAACTCAGCATTCAAACCCACTCCAGGATTCTGGTCTGGAGAATTCCACGGACTGTATAGTCCATGGGGTCACAAAGAGTTGGACATGACTAAGTGAGACTGTAGGGGTGGTATCAAATTTAGGGGCTCACAGACAGCCACAGACTAAAGTGCATGAAGAGGGGATAATGATGAGCAGAGAGGCAGGTGTGTATAGGAACTAGAAGCTTCACAAACAGTGGGGAAAGTGTTGGGGCTGAGGAAATACTGAGGGGAAGTATGACATAAGGTTGATGATGGTATATGAATTGAAAGGCTGTAGAGAAAATGGTTAACTAGGTTTAGCAACCTCAGCAGTGCCAACCAGGGAGAAGTTAGATTGCATGTGATATCTGATATCTAGAAACTCCTTTATTATAAATTTTAGCAGAAGGGTCAAATTATACACCTAACATTTAGACAGCTACTTGATATAATAATAATAAAATCATCTCTTGTGGAAACTCTCAGAAACCAGGGTTTATGGGGGAAAAACAACAGATAAAATGCTCATGAAGATTTAGATTGTATTTTTTAAGGACTAGAAAATACCTTACTTATAAATACTCTTATGGTAGAACTGTGGTCGGTTCCAGAGGAATCTTATAATGACCTATTTTGAACCTGAGATAACAGGCTAAAGAGACTTGAATCTTTTGCCAAAAGTCACAGAGCAGATTAATGCTCAATGTGGTATTAGGACCCAGGTCATCAGATTCTTGAGTAACAGTCTCTCTCAATGATACTAAGCTGCCAGTAGGCTGAGCATTGATTTAGCCATGGTTTTCACTAGAATCTTTTTATGTGTCATGTTTTTGAACACATGATTGGAGAGAGGTTGCAACGGGTCATCCTGGGTGACCATAGGATGATATAAAACCTGCTTGCTGACTTTTTGGCTAATTTCATAACATCTCCCTCCAGAAGTAGCAATCAAAGTATAAGAGAACATGAGACACACATGTGTGAATGTGGCTTTTTCATATTCTTTATAATGGATGAAGTCATCAGTGAAAAATAAAAAAAAGGATAGGGTGAGAAAATGTGGCTTGACATTAAACCAAGAACCACACATCAAGCCAACACAAACCAAGGCTGGGAGACAAATTCAAGCTTTTTTATTGTTTTCCTTCAAGAATATTAAATGATTTATAAAACTAGGATGATAGTTCTGGCAACTCAAGGAAACTTTCACATGCCTTTTTGTAGAAAACAGTATCTTTACTGACTAGCCAGTGTGTTCATCTATTTCTATGCTGAGGATTTGTATCCTATCTACCTATAATCGACACTTGGTTACAATAAGAATGTGCATGAAGACCACGATACTGATATCATCAGTGAAGTGCCCGACCATGTTTGCTGTCCAGGTGGCACTAGTGGTAAAGAACCTGCCTGCCAATGCAGGAAACATAGAGACTCGGGTTTGATCTCTGGGTCGGGAAGATCCCCTGGAGGAGGGCATGGCAACCCACTCCAGTGTTCTTGCCTAGAGAATACCATGGACAGAGGAGCCTGGTGGGCTACAGTCCATTGGGTCACACACAGTCAGATACGACTAAGGTGACTTAGCATGCACAATCACATTTCCAGGTTAACAGTTGTATTAAGTTGGATAAAGAAAGCTTGAGCTTCTGTGTCACTGCTCCTCATCGGGGTCTGTGATCTCCAAAAGGCAAGATGAATTAGCTTTTCATTAAAAAAAAATTTCATGATGGTACAGATACTAGTTCTGGTGAGGAAAATAAACTATATTGTGGAGAAATCAGCAGAAATTCCTAGATTAAGTTTTCCAGAGTCAAATGATTTCTGTTGCTTCAGATTTGAATAATTCTATTGAACTGTAATAAAATTTGAATTCCTTCTAAATTCTCAAATTTGGGAGGAGAATCTCCTCTTATTTTACTATTGGTAGGGGAAGGAGGAATGTGAAATCATTCCCCCCATATCTAAATGTATTAGAAGAGTATAGAGGTATCTATATTTGCTATTTTCCCTCTGAAAGACACAGAGATGAGAGGTGATTCTGGTGAATTGCTGTTCTATTTTATCTAGAGACCCAAGTGCTCTCACGGCTCTATTCCCTTAGGAGGTCATGTTCCTTTGCTTAAAAGAATATTGCCTGCTCTGTGAGCTAATGATTTGTTTGGAGGATGTAAGTCTCAGAGGTGAAGATAACCTCACGGCTTTTATAATGTATCTTTGAAATCTTTGATCTGCTTTTTACTGAATACCTGGGACCCCTCAATAGCAAGATTAAAGGTGCCTCTTCAGAGAAGAAAGGCAAAATTTGAAAAACTAAAAGCTCCTCAGATTTCCAAATAATATTTCTGCATTTCTTCATTTTGTCAATATCATATTGGTGTTATCCTCCATTCATGTCATAATTGGATGGTAAATCAAAAATATAGTATTGGATCATTACAGTTCCCCCCCCCCCATATTTTCCAAGGAGTCAGGGAACTACAAATCTTGTTTTCAAGAGTAGTTAATACAAACTAGCTCATTCCGAGGGCATACATACACGCTTTGAATTCCCTTTAATTTGACAAATATTTACTTGGTACCTAGTAGGTGTCAAACATGCCTTCTTTTGTAGGGAATATCAAGAATCTGAATCTGATTTCAAGAGACTCTTACTCTGATCAGGCAGACAAGGCAAGTATAGAAATGGCCATGATAACATGCAGAATATGACAAATGAAAAATACTTGGAGAGAAATGGATATTTAATATGAGAAGAGAGAGGAGAAACAATATTAAGTGAGAAGAGAATGAGGGACGATCTCAGTATTTGAGAAGGACCTTTCAAGGTGGGTGAGATTTCCCTGGAGAGGGCTGGCCTTAGCTGAAAGTAAGGCGATAATAGGGTTATGGTGTGTATGTAGACAGGGGAGGGAGATGGTCAAAAAGGAGGAGAAGCTTGTATTTAACTTGTGAACAGGAATGACTCCATGAAAATTTTTAAACAGAGCAAAGATAGAATAATGAAGAGTTATGGTTTAAGAAATAATTTTGAAGCATTTTAAAATTTTAGTGGAGCTTTCCTGGTGGCTGAATGGTAAAGAATATGCCTGCCAATGTACGAGACATAGGTTCAATCCCTGGGTCCGGAAGATCCCCTGGAGAAAGAAATGGCAACCCACTCCAGTATTCTTGCCCGGGAAATCCCATAGACAGAGAAGCCTGGCGGGCTTTGGCCATGGGGTCACAAAAGAGTTGGACACGGCGTAGTGACTAAAAACAACAAAATTTTTGTGTAAAACAAACTAGGTGTTTGATAATGTCCTACAGGTTTTATGTACAAACAAAATACCTACCACTAAAAATGTTGACTATACCAGTAGTATGTGAATTCTCATTTGCCATGAATCTGAAAGATTATTATTTTGCACTTTTATAATGATATAGCTCATTCAGGCATAAATTTCTAGTTTTGGTCAAATGAATCAATAAGGGGGTATAATTTTATAGAGTTATGGACAATTTAATCTTCTCCACCACATGAATAGCTGAATTTTTCCTGTCTGAATAATACTTTTTATTTTTTTTATTATGGTAACACTGTTTTATAACATAAGTTGCATGTGTAGAAGACTCTGTTTTTACTTCTGTACACTTTGCAGCATGCTGACCACCAAAACTCTAGTTTTGGTCCATCATCAGATGGTTGATCCCCTTCACCCATTCTGTCCCCCCAGCTCCCTGTGGTAACCACTATTCTAGGGCTTCCCTGACAGCTCAGTCAGTAAAGAGTATACCTGCCAAGGCAGGAGACCCAGGATGGGTCCTTGATCCCGGAAGATCTCCTGGGGAAGGAAGTGGCACCCCACTCCAGTGTTCTTGCCTGGGAAATCCCATGGACAGAGGAGCCTGGTGGGCTGCAGTCCACGGGGTCACAAGAGTTGGACATGACCGAGTGACTAAACCACCACCAACAACACCAACCACTATTCTGTTCCTGTATCTATGTGTTTGTTTTCATTCATTCATTTTGCATTTTGTTTGTATTTCATCTGTCTAAACAATATTTTGAAGTGCATTTTTGTTTGCTCTTAGGCTCTTCAGAATACATCATGCCCTTATTAAAAAATGGGGAGATAAAATGTAAAAGGAATAGAAACATAAGTAGCTTTATAGACTAAAGCAAAGGAAAAGAGATTTTTAAAAAGCCAAAAATAAGACTGCAATAAATGAACACATGACTCTGATCTGAAGCTAGTTTTGAGGAGTATATATTTTTTTCATGATTATCATTGTGTTGGTTATAGTTTATCCCAACTAAATCTGAAAATGTGAGTAACTCAACTTATTTTGCACCAAACCGTTCGTCAAAACAAGTAATCTAATAAATGGATCATAATTTCACTGTTGTAGCTCCTGGGCAGAAAAGGTGAGAGCCTAAAGGGAAGATAATTCAAAACTACAGAACAAATGCCCAAATATATGACAAGACAACGTCCTGAATAAGCAAAGTATTATGTGAAAGTTAACTGTTGACTATAAATATTTTTTGAGCACTTGAAATTGCACATTGAAATTCAGCAAGCCATCCACTTCTGAAGATTTCATCTTGCTTCCTATTACTGTGCTTCTATTAAATGAGGCCTTGCCTTATTTTCTACCTAGAGGACAGAGAGTCACAAAGCAGTATTCTATTGATGTAAAAGAGTCAATAAAATTTCTTTGTGTCAAGTTTACTACTATTTACTACTTATTCTATGGAGGAAAAAAAAGCCAAACAAATGATTGTTTTATGTAAATGACCTAAGGGGAAAAAAAAGAATACTAAATAGGAGATACCCAGCAATTCCACTCCTGAAAATATAGCTGAAAAAAGCACTCATTCAAAAAGAACAGCCCAATGTTCATATTGGCATTATTTACAACTGCCAAGATATGGAAGCAACCTAGGTGTCCATCAATAGATGAATGAGATGGAGAACAAGTACCCATACACATAGGAACACTACTCAGTCATAAAAAAGCATGAAATTTTGCCTTCTGCAGCATCATGGGTGGACTTGGAGGGCATTCTAAGTAAAGTCATATAGAGAAAGACAAATACCATATAATATGTGTGGAATCTAAAAAACACAACAACAAACTAGTGAATAGTACCAAAAAGAGGCTGACTCACAAATACAGAAACAAACTACTGATGACCAGTATGGGGAAGGGGCCACAAGGGGTAGAGGAGTGAAAGGTACAAACTATTGGGTGTAAGAGAGACTCAGGAATATACAACAAGAGGAACATAGCCAATATTTTATAAATGTTTTGTAACTGTAAATGGAAAGTAACCTCTAAAAATTGTGTAAAAAGTTAAAATACAGACAGGAGATGCCCCTTTACATTATGAAATTTTGACTTATGATTTGATTTGAGTTCCCAAACATTTAAAATATTTTGCTTTAAAAATCTGATTTACAAGCAAATAGTTATGTAATCCAAAGGTCTTTCATAGGCAGCATTTCAAAAAGTTGTTTAAAAATCCTAAAGTTCTTAAATGGGGACTAGAACCCAGTCGAGTTGATATATATAATCGACCCTTACATCCACTTCTAGTTATCTGTTTTTATTAGACTATTCTAATTATCACATTTTTGTGATTATGTAAGAAAAAGTAGGATTAAGAGAAATTACAATCAAATATTTTGTCAATTAATAGTCACAACTGAATTAGAGAAAGATAGGAAAACTATCATAAGAAAAGTAAGAGTATAATACTAATTAGCATCTATGTACACTTGCTCTTGTCAGTAAGGTACAACACTGAACATTTTTTAAAACATAAACCTATTTCATATTCCTTACAACTGATCAGTACCTACTGTTGAGTATTTAAGATAACTGAAAAAATGGTGATTTGTCAAGTTGAATAAGTCATTATCACTATTGTATGCTTTCCTTAAACATTGAAGTTACAATATAGCATGAAAATGCATTCAATATTCACATAGTGATGAATAAACCAAAATAAAATTACCACTAAAATTAAAATCACCAACGGTTGAATAAACTTTTATAACGAAAATGACTTAGCCATTAAGAATGATACAAAAATCTACAGTGTTCTCAAAAAGCAGAGAAGAAGTTGTGATACATTTATACAATGGAATATTACTCAGCCATAAAAGGAACAAACTTGGGTCATTTGTAGTGATGTGGATGAGTATAGAGTTTGTTGTACAGAGTGAAGCACATCAGAAAGAAAAAAACAAACAGTGTATATTAGCACACACATACAGAACTGAGGAAATGGGTATGAATGACACTAAATTTGCAGGGCAGGAATAGAGATGCAGATGCAGAGAACTGAGCTGAACACAGTGGGGGAAGGAGACACAGCTGGGACAGACAGACAGCAGCACTGGCGTCCATACACCACCATGAGTGAAACAGAGCTGGTGGGGAGCTGCTGGACAGCACAGGGAGCTCAGCTCGGTGCTCCTGATGACATGGGCTGGGGGGAGGGAGGGAGGCCCAAGAGGGACGGCACATATATATATGTATACTTTCAGCTGTTTCATGTTGTTGCATAGCAGAAACTAACACAGCGTTCTAAAGCAATTATCCTCCAATTGAAACAAGCAAACAAACAAAAAACACAACTCCTTACCAGAAGTTAGATCAGGTGTAATGTCGCTTCTACTCTCCTTCCATGACAGCAGGTAGTCGAGGCTGGTGAGGTCTGCAGATTCTATATAACTGTTAACCGTCAGCATCATTTGATGAGCTTTTGCGATTCCATAATGAACTTTAGTTTCATCCATCAGAGATATGCTCATTATGTCTGCTGTTGTGTTGAAAGCTTGCTGAAAGTATTCAGAAGCTTTGCTGTAGTGGCCCTAAAGATGTAAGAGAAATATTTTTTCTTAATTTTTATTTTACTCTTCCACATATCTGCCCACTGTGGCATGTGCCACACTGATCTTTCAACAGTTTTAGCAGTTTATCTTCAAGAAGAAAGATGACAAGCAGGGTCTCTCTTAGAGTAAGTTTTCTTTTAAAAGTTGTAATTACTAACCATGCAATATCTTAAAATTAATTCACCAAGAAAGGAATATCAACCAGGTGGAATGCTATGAAACCTAAGTTTTTAAGATAAAAAATGGTCAAATATTAGCATTTTTTGAATGGTTCAATCTAATATATAGAAGCAAAAAGAAGTTTGTGAAAGAGTGAACCGATTCACACTGATTTGGATAGAATTTTCTTACTTGTAGCATTGGATTTACCAAATGAAATCTTTTTAACCGGCTTTTGTTTTCAGTCACAGCAAGAGATCATCCTAGCCAACTCATTTAATCAAAGGCAGGTGAAGATGGATGAATATTCCTGCCCTTTGGTTATTGTGTTTTCCCATGTGCACATGTCATTCTTGACCCAGAATGTGGAAGAAGACAATATTTTGAAAAAAATATGATCTTGACAACAGCACTAGTATAACTCAAAGGGTCATTTAAATGTCTTTTTTCTCCAAATCCTTTGCAACATTTTAAATTATAAAAATTCAAGGTTTTTTCTTTTCCCTTCCCATCCCCTTCCTTCCTTCCTTCCTTCCTTTCTCATTCTCATTGCTCCTTCTAAAACCTACTGTCTACAAATAAGTAACATTTACCTAACTCTTGTGAAGTGTGAGGACCAGTGCTAAGTACTTCATAGGTATTACGTCATTAGCTTTCATAGGTCACCTTATGAGGAAATATTTATCCCTATTTTACAAATAATGAAACTGAGCCTGAGAGGGGACTGTTTCTGCCACCTCCAAGTCTTCTAAAAATCCTCCTTAAAACTCTTTCTCAAAAGAGGATATTATTTTTAGGATTAGCTATACTTGTAAAGACTCTAGGGAATGAAAATTCCCTTTCTTCACTGATTTATAACCCTGGCAAGTCCATCTCTTCCCTTCCCTCCCCTTTCTTTCCTTCTCTCTTTCATACACATGAAAACATGAATGCACAGTCTTTTGAAGAGAAATATTTTATTTACTATAAGCTTTCAAGTCATTTTTCTCATGGCATCTTATGAAGTAACTGGAAATAAAAATCACCATTGAAACAGCTTTATACTATATGTCAGTACAGGTAAAATGCATACTCAACAACCATGCACCTCTGTACAATGAGAACCCAAAGAGCAGGAAAACTGATTGAATAAAGAGGCTGCTAGCAAGGTGAGGAGGAGAGAAACAGTAGGGCTTATGTGACAGTTATGTTATATACATGTGCAGCACATACAACACTGTTATATGCCCACAGGGACAGTTTAGGGGAACTATTCAAATGGCTCATTCTAATTTAATTTTCTAATTTAAACAGACTCCCTCATCAATAACATTTTTTTTTTTTTCTGTTAAGATGAACAATTCTTTCTCTTATTTCAAAATATAAAACAGGGTTTTTTTGGATCCTTTTTCTGAGGCATGTGAGATCTGTTTCCCAACCAGGGATCAAACTCGCACAGTAGGCAGTGGAAGTGCAGAGTCTTAACCACTGGACTGCAGAGGAAGTCCTCTAAAACAGGATTTATATGAGAATTAGATTTTGTAATTAAGAAAATATAAAACTGTATCAAATACATTTGTATGCCAATTAAATAAATTATATGATTGGAAAATAATATCAATATTGAATATGAAAATAAAGCTACTTAAAATTATAAATTGTTCTGTTAGATATCAAAGATATGGGACAAAATAGATGAAAATATATGACTAGACCAAATGTTTCTATTTTTAAAACCAGAGAAGTATAACTATCTAATTATTGTTCTAGCTATCATCCTGAGCTTTAGGCTGTTCATTTTTTCTTAAAGTCTTTATTGAGTTTTTTACAATACTATGTATGTTGGTTATGTTTTGGGTTATTTGGTTGAGATGCATGTGGGATCTTATCTCCCCGACCAGGGATCAAATGTGTAACTCCTGCACCGGAAGTATACTGAAAGTGCAAGTCTTAACACTGGACTGTTTCAGGTGGTAATATCAATTTAGGAGAATTATTCATAAATAAACAAACGTGTATTTGAATTTCCAGAATATATATATTATTATGTTGAAACAAGCTCATTCATCCAATGAAAAGCTATTATTTGCCAGGCCCATGCCAGGCAGTAGAGATTCAGCAATGAATAAAGTTTATACAAGCAGGCAAGCTTACTGCTAGTGAAAAAGTGAAAGTCGTTCAGTCGTGTTCCACTCTTTGTGACCCCCATGGACTTCTCCATGGAATTCTCCAGGCTGGAATACTGAAGTGGGTAGCCTTTCCCTTCTCCAGGGGATTTTCCCAACCCAGGGATTGAACCTAAGTCTCTTGCATTGCGGGCAGATTCTTTACCAGATGAGCCACAAGGGAAGCGCTACTGCTAGTGGAAGTATCCATTTATTAGTATTCTAACTTTTATTAGGCTTTTTTAAAAACAAATGCTTTCGCCCCTAAATGCTTCTATATTAGGTAATCATTCTTCCATCAAATTTGTGCCTAGAGTTCAATCTTGAGACACACATACCTGTCATAAAACTGCTATCAACCTAGATTTCTCTAGTTTAAAGCTCTCTTAAGTAATACAAGATCAATTCTTCTCTGACGCAAGAATTTTTATACATACCTTGTTAGAGCAAGGTCTCATTAGTGTGCTTTGTAATTCTAGATTTTTACTCTTTTAATCCCCTCTCCAAAGGTTCTGTCCAGCCTTCCACAGTTCCTGTTATCAGTGACTCCTCCTATTCTATTATAAAATTCAGGAGACTCTAGTAATTAATCCTCGTAATCTCAAAGATGAGTTTGAGGATACATAAGTGATACATAGAAATGAATTTATGCATCTCATAAGTGCATTTTATTGGAAGAAACAACTTCTTTTAATGTTATAAGTATCAGTAACAAGCATTTAGTGGACAATTTCAGGGCAGGATCTTGATGACATCATAGACCTTGAAACAAAACTTGCATTATTACACTATAAGAGAATTTTCATGCATTGTTGTGATCCTTCTTAGTGTCTAAATTGTCATCACTCTGTCCAATGAGCAAGCTCAAAGTAAATGGGCATTTTCTTAGTACAAAGGAGGAATCATTTCTTACATATTTTCCTTACCATGTTACTGTTGGAACTACCATTGTTTTCATTATGTGATTATGCTCTGACCTCATTAGAGGATAAAAGACCTCATAAAGGGTCCATATCTATTTATTTTCCCTAAAATATTCTCATCTGACTCCTTTACATTGATGGTATATTTTGAATTAGAAACCAATCACATCAGGAGGGTGGGATGGGTGGTCCATCTTCTATCATTATACAGCAAAAGGTAAATTAATTAGGATGTTTTTAAGATGTGTTAACTTTAATTATAATAGCACTATAATAATTAGAGAAAACTATATTTCCAAATAGAGTTTAATATTATAATTGTGGTCTTATAAATAATATTATTTCTTGGAAATTACTGTTAAGAATATAACCAGAGGGACTTCCCTGGTCATCCAATAGCTAACACTTTGTGCTCCCAGGGCAGGGGACCTGGATTTGATCCCTGGCTGGGAACTAGACTCCACATGCCGCAACCAAGAGTTCAAATGCCATAGCTAAAGATCCCGCATGTTGCAAACTAAGACCCAAAGACCCAGTGCAGCCAAATAAATAAAATAAATAAATATTGAAAAAGAATACAATTAGAATATATTTCATGAATAATATAAAGCCAGAAAAGGTATGACAAAGGCTGTTTATAGAGGTCCTTAAAAGGTAGACTGACAAGTATCAGCACTGTTAGAGTTGCTTTTAAAGATTCAGTGTAATTTTTCAAAATGTCAAAATATTGGGCAAAAATGAAGCAGAAGCTTGGAATTTTAAAAGGGACTACTTACTCTCAACTAGTATAAAATTGGTTACAAATTTATGTATCAATTCAATGAACTCACGTATTTTTATTCACAAAAATATTTTGAACTCTGCGCCAGGTACTCTTCTAGAAATTGGAAAGAAATTAAAAAAGGGCAGGCCTGTTCTCTGTTTTCATTAAGCTCCCATTCTAGACACATTCAACAAGGAGAAGAAAAGCATCATAAACAAGAAAGTGGTGATAAGTGCTGCATGGCAAACTCTAGTCACACAAAAGGGTGAGCTGGTGGCTACTTTTGATTAGGTTGCCCCAAGGAAGACCTCTGTAGATGTGGCATTTAGCTGAGTTCTGAGTGACAAGGAGCCAGCCACGTGAAGTCCTGCTTGGGGAGCTGTCCACACAAAGCATCCTGGCTAAGGCAAATGTCCTCAGGTAGAAATCAGCTCAGCATGTTTGAAGAACTCCTTGAAAGTCCCTTTGCCTATGGTAAAGAGGATAAGGAGAGAGGAAGGCAATGAAATCAGAGATTGGGGGTGAGGGAGGTAATGCATCTCATACAGACTTTCCAGTCAGGGTGAGGATTTATATTTATGTTCCCAGAAGCCTGAGAAGTGATGGAAATATTTTAATACAAGAAATAACGTGATTTTATTTACATGGGTGTGTGCTAAGTCACTTCAGTCATGTCCGACCTTTTGCGACCCCATGGACTGTAGCCCACCAGGCTCCTCTGTCCATGGGATTGTCCAGGCAAGAACACTGGAGTGGGTTGCCATGTCCTTCGCCAGGGGAACTTCCTGATCCAAGTATTGAACACACATCTTTTACATCTCCTGCATTGGCAGGCAGGTTCTTTAGCACTAGTGCACCTGGGAAGCAATTTTATTCACATTTTGAAACAATTACTTGGGCTTCTGTGTGCAGACTGGATCAGATGGAGGAGAAATGGGGAAAGAGGTTCAGCGCTTACTTCAACAGTACACTTGAGAAAACATAGTGTCCTAACCAGATGTGGGTCACCTGGAGAGAGGAGGGTGGATTTGAGGTGTGTTTTGGTGGCAGGAAGGTCAGGCTTTGCTTCTGGATTGGATATAAAGCAGGATGGGAAAGAAGAATCAAGACTATCCAAATGAATGGCTTGAGCAATGGAGCTGATGGATAACACACCAAATCTGAGATGTCTATTAGGAGACATCCAGGGAGAGATGCTAGGGGGACAGCTGGCTTCACACGTCCTGAGTCCCAAGGCGAGATCAGAGTTGGAGATATACATTTGGATGGTATTTAAAGCCATGGGCCTATCTGAGGTCAGATAAGAAGAGCTCATAGATTGAGAAGAGAAGGTTGCCTACAGAATGCCTGAATAGTATTCTATCCTGCTTAAACACTAAGTAGGGAGAGAAACAGAATTTAGGGAGAAAGATGGGTGAGTTCAGTTTTTAATAGGTTAACTTTGAAGAGATCTAAGTAAAGATGTCAAATAGGCAGTGAGAATGAGCCTACATGAAGGAGGGAGACCTGAGTTTGAGAAACTAAGTTAAATGCTACTGTGTATCCAATATATGCCAGGAACCATGTACATATTTTTAAATTTCTCATCCTCAGATAACCAGTCTTCAAGGTGTCTTGTTACTGATATATGAAAGATGAGGAAACTGAGGATGAAAGAATTAACTTGCCCAACGTCACAGTTAAGAAACATCTGAGGGCAGATTCAAAGTCAGGTGGGCAAAACTTGGTATAGTTCCTCTGTCCTGCTATAGTTTTATTCAAGGAAAAGCTTAACATTAATAGATAGTGTGTGTTCCAAATAGCTTGTGAAATTGTTTGGGTAGGATAACTGGAACAAAGGCATTTAATACAATTGGGAAACATTTCTAAGCAACTGAATAGCAGATATATGAAATAATGTTTTTAATGAAATAATGCTAATAATGATTGATGCTTTTTCTAGGAAATGGCTTTTTAGGAGTAGGAGGAAATTTAGGACGCCACAAAAGACAAGGAGAAGAAAAAATAACTATCACTTAGTTCTAATCCACTTAGCTATACATTTTCAAATCATACTTTTAGAGTAATGATTTAATATCTCAGACTCAGCCTGAGAAGTCATCAGTAGATTTTCTGACTTGAGAAAATGCCAGCAGAGGATCACAAAACTGCACAAAAACAGAGTATAACATTAATAATTTTAGTTTCAAAGCTTTGTCTTGAAGTTTGTGATGTCATAAAAACATTACAGTATTATGTTCTCAGTATTACACTATCAGTGACTATTTACTACATTAAGATAAAAGCAATCACAAGGCATATGAATCTACTTGTATCATTGAAGGTATGCATATTTGAAGAGAGCACAATACCTAGAATCCTCCAAATTTTATAACAGAATAAGGATACACTGGTAAAAAATATCAACTTTTGGTACTTGACACAGCCTTTGGATATTATTCGTTTCTAGCTTTAGATATTAAATTCTTCTTCAAAAATTACTAATCAGAGAATAAAGTACATGTGGATAAGATATTCTTGGTAAAAAATTAAGAAAATGTGAGTATAAAAATATGGCATGCATGCTAAGTTGCTTCAGTCATGTCCAACTCTGTGCAACCCTATGGACTGTAGCCCACCAGGCTCCTCTGTCCATGGAATTCTCCAGGCAACAATAGTGGAGTGGGTTGCTATGCCCTCCTCCAATCTTCCTGACCCAGGGATTGAACCCGCATCTCTTACGTCTCCTGCATTGGCATGTGGGTTCTTTACCACTAGCGCCACCTGGGAAGCCCTTACAAAAATATTACCCCTCAGATATGTTTATGCCTTTTACCTTCCTTATGCTTTCTGTAATTGGGAAAATACAGGCTGATACTCTATGTCCATGTTATAGTTAAAAAAACACACAACTGTATTCTGGGTATTGTTTGGTAGGAGGGCGAAACAATTTGTGCTTTTTGCACCTCTGTTTTGAAGGACAATCCTTTTAAAAAGGTAAGACTACACATGTTTCGGGACTTCTCTGGTGGTCCAGTGGTTAAGACTTTGCCTTCCAATGCAGGGGGTGTGGATTTGACTCCTGGTCAGGGAACTAAGATCCCACATGCCTCTTGGTCTTAAAACCTAAAACAAAGCATTATTATAACAAGTTCAATAAAGACTTTCAAGAAAACTGTCCACACTCTTCTCCATCCCCCACAAAAGACTACATATATTTATTAGGAATGTCAATTCTGCCACCCTAGGATAAGCTTGCCCATTAGATGGTGAGCTGCACAAAGGCATAAGCTTTGACTCTTGTTTTCATCCCTATATCCTGAAAAAGTACATAAAAGAAAATACAAAGTCAGTGATACAGGGTCACCAGAGGCAGAGAGCAGAACACAGAGACTGGGCTGGCAGGCACCCATCAGAGAGAGAGCCCTGGGGGTGACACATGGGCGGGAGCACAAAGAGGGGCAACAAAGTGGGTGAGGGGGAGGACAGCCACAGGGGCCAGAGTGGTTTCGGAAAGACAGGGCGGGTGAGAGGCAAGCAAGTGGGTGAGGGAGGAGGAGAGGGGAAAGGGTGACAGCCAAGACAAAAGGGCACAAAACATTATTACTGAATGAGAGGACAGGGAGAAGGCCCATGAGCCAGGGCGAGCAAGTGAGAAGGGTGTAAAAAGAAATGAGATGCATGTTTCCCACTGTGGAAACTGCGTATGGTAATTTTATTCATTCAAATTGATTTCAGACTCTTACTTTCTTCATAAAAGGTCTAAATAATTCTAAAATGATTAAAATCACTGACATGGCAAATACAGTGGTTCAGTGGATGAGTTTGAATACCACTGCCACCTAGAAGCTTGGCGAGCTGGGGTAGGTTACTCAAGCACTCTGAGCTTGGAAAAAAGGTAACTGTGTGATACTATGTGAGAGCAACAGTTAGAAGCAGACATGGGACCACTGACTGGTTCAAAATTAGGAAAGGAGTAAGACAAGGATGTATATTGTCACCCTGCTCATTTAGCTTCTACGCAGAGGGCATCATGTGAAATGCTGGGCTGGATGAAACCCAACCTGATCTGGGTTTCATCCAGCAACCCAACATTGCTAACAGAAATATCAACGATCTCAGATATGCAGATGATACCACTCTAATGGCAGAAAGTGAGGAGGAAATAAAGAGCCTCTTGAAGACGGTGAAAGAGGAAAGTGAAAAAGCTGGCTTAAAACTCAACATTCAAAAAACAAAGATCATGGCATCTGGTCCCAACACTTCATGGCGAATAGAATAGGAAAAGGTGGAAACAGTAACATATTTTATTTTCTCGGGCTCCAAAATCACTGCAGATGACAATTGCAGTCACGAAATTAAGACATTTGCTCCTTGGAAGGAAAGCTATGACAAACCTAGATAGTGTATTAAAAAGCAAAGGCATCACTTTGCTTGTTACAAAGGTCTACATAGTCAAAGCTACGGTTTTTTCAGTAGTCGTACTGGAGAGAGTTGGACCATAAAGAAGGCTGAGTGCCAAGGAATTGATGCTTTTGAATTGTGGTGCTGGAGGATACTCTTGAGAGTCCCTTGGACTGCAAGGAGATCCAACCAGTCAATCCTAAAGGAAATCAATATTGACAGGAAGGACTGAGGCTGAAGGTCCATTACTTTGGGCACCTGATGTGAAGAGCCAACTTATTGGAAAAGACTTTGATGCTAGGAAAGGTAGAAAGCAAAAGGAGAAGGGGGCGGCAAAGGTGAGATGGTTAGACAGCATCACCGACTGAACAGACCTGAGTTTGAGCAAACTCCGAGAGATAGTGAAGGAAAGGGAAACTGGGTGTGCTGCAGTCCGTGGGGTCACAAAGGGTTGAACATGGGTGAGCAGCTGAACGGCAGCAACAACAACCTGGAAAAGGAAGAAGTAACAGGCATTTCCCTTCCCAGCCACTGCCTTCTGCATTGACTAAGTCCTGCTTTCCTGGGGCCATTCTGGACAACATACTATGGGAAGATGAGGATCAAATAACAGAAGTTTAAAATTCTACAAATTTTTCCCTTATAAGCAAGAAACACAGTATGCTCACTTTTTCGTTGTAGATGTCACCAAGCATTGTACTTGCTCTCACAAAATCCAGGTTTTGAAAGTTGTTTCTTGCAATTTTCACAACTTTTTTCAAGTATTTGACTGCTTCTGCCATCTGTCCTTGGCTAGAAAAAAAAAATAAGAAACCATTAAAGTCTCGTCTCACTTAATATCACATTAAGAGAAGATTTCTTTGTGTCTTTGCTTTAGAAAGTGTTAAGACGGGATATCCTGATATTTCATATCAGGATAATGAAATGTAGGGTGTAAATTTTAAAAACATGTGGCTCATCTTTGATGGAGTGTATGGTGAGTTAGAACGTGAGCCTTTAAACTTATGGATTACTGGTAGGATTGTCAAATGGTGCCATTGCTTGGAAAAACAACTTTTCAATTCTTCAGAAAGTGTAATAGTTACTATATGACCCAGGAATTACACTCCTATGTATATACCCAAGAGAAATGAAAACACACATTCACCCAAAAACTTGTACATAAATGTTCATATCAATAATCATGATAATAGCCAAGAAGTGGAAACAATCCAAATGTCTATCAATCGAAGGGATAAGCAAAATGTGCTATATTCATACCATGGAATGTTATTCAGCCATAAAAAAGAATGAAGTAGTGATACATACTACAACATGGATAAACATACTAAGTGAAAGAAGCCAGTTACACACAAAAAACCCACATATGATATGATTCCATCTACACGAAATGTCCAGAAATGCAAATCTACAGTGGCTACCCACTCCCTGGAGAGTTCCATGGACAAGAACCTGGCAGGCTACAATCCATGGGGTCCTGAAGAGTCAGACATGACTGAGCAGCTAACACAACAATGATAGAAAGCAAGTTAATAGTTACCAGAGGCTGGGGCGATGGAGGCGGGGAGCGGGGCTCGGGTAGGGAACTGGGTGTGGCTGCTAACAGGTGTGGGTTTCTTTTTGAAGTGAAGAAAATGATCTGAAATTAAATAGTGGTGATGGTTGCACAACTCTGTGAACATACTAAGAACTATTGAATCCTAAAATTTAAATCTAAAATGTATGCTATATGAATTACATCTCAGTAAAGCTGTTATATTTTTTAAAAAATAAAACCTCTAAGAAGGTTGAAAATTTATACATTCCTTTGCAAATGAAACCAATTCTTTGAGAGGGAGGCATATGTGATTCATAAACTATTTGCTGGAGGTATTAGAAAAAATATAATGAAAATAGAGGATTGTTAAATCTCTTAACCAGGATTCAAGAAAGGAAAGATAAATCCCGGAGATGGAAGGAGCCTGGCTCCTGGCATAAGCTTCTGGCAAATGGCAAGAATTTATATAAACAAGAAATAAGACCTAATTTTCATAAGTCACTGAGATTTTGGAGACTGTTGCTGTTGCTGCTGCTAAGTTGCTTCAGTTGTGTCCGACTCTGTGCGACCCCATAGATGGCAGTCCACTAGGCTCCTCTGTCCCTGAGATTCTCCAGGCAAGAACACTGGAGTGGGTTGCCATTTCCTTTTCCAGTGCATGAAAGTGAAAAATGAAAGTGAAGTCGCTCAGTCATGTCCGACTCTTAGCGACCCCATGGACTGCAGCCTACCAGGCTCCTCCATCCATGGGATTTTCCAGGCAAGAGTACTGGAGTGGGGTGCCATTGCCTTCTCTGATGAGTAAGAGCTAAACAGTAAAGCATAATAACAAGTGTAAAGGAGCTTCCCTGGTGGTTCAGTGGTAAAGAATTTGCCTGCCAAGTGGGTTCGATCCCTGTGTTGGGAAGATCCCCTGGAGAAGGAAATGGTAACCCACTCCAACTATTCTTGCCTGGGAAATCCCATGGACAGAGGAGCCTGGCAGGCTACTAGCCACGGGATCGCCAAAGTTGGATACAGCTAAGCGACTAACCAACAAGTGGAAAGGGTCTAAAAATCTCTTTAAAAGAGCCAATTATTTGAAAGTCAGTCTAAAGAGACAGGTCTTTTCTTTGAAGAGCTAGTTGTAGTGATGTCTTATGCGAAGAACACTTGGGGGCCCATGAGATCAAGCACAAAGGCGAAAAATCTTTGAGCAGCCAGTGAAAAAGACAGTAATTTTTGTAAACAGCTCCATCCAAGGTATCATATGCTGTGAGCATTTTTTAATAGATGTAGCTGAAGCTACCTTTAACAACTCAAGGGACATTTGACTGCTGATTCAAAGACTGCTGATTCAGAGCCATAAAGATTTACAGGCATAACATTACACACGAGGCCAGAACTGATTTCAAAATAATGACTCCAAATTAAGCATCTGAAGAAATTCAATATCTTTTGAATATCTGACATTTTTGGGGTCAATCCCTAAGAAAGAATGATGAATCTAAGATGATACACAATTCCATTGTTAAACCATCTCAGAAATGTTGAAATTTTTTATTGAAGTGACAAAATCCAAAATTTAGAGGTTTTTAAAGTAACAGAAAACACTCATTGTGTTCTTCAAAGGAGCATAACAAAGGAAAACCCCTACTCCTGAATGTCTCTGAATTCCTAGAACCATCTTTCTTTGCTTTCATAGGTCAGCAGTTACCAGTGAGGATCTGTGCTCTGACCCTTAATAAATAACAAGATGAAATTCTGAAACTCAGAGCTTGTTTTGCGATCTTGCATGAAAATGTGTTTGTCACTCAGTCATGTCTGACTCTTTGCAACCCCATTGAATGTAGCCCACCAGGGTCTTCTATCCATGGAATTCTCCAGGCAAGAATACTGGAGTGGGTCGCCATTTCCTTTCCCAGGGGGGGTCCTCCCAACCCAAGTATTAAACCCAGGTCTCCTGTATTGCAGGCAGACTCTTTACCATCTGACCCACCAGGAAAGCCCAAGAAGGGCATTTATTTATGTTTATATGGCAAAGATTTACTCAGAGGAGATCCAGATAGGGTGGTGTCAAATATGGCATATGGAGAAGTTTTACTAACACATTTTTAAATTATTGCAACTATAGAAAAATTCAGCAATATTAAAATCATATTTCACTGATTCAAAACACACACTTTCCCATATTTTAACATTCCCTAAATTGAGATCCCTCCCTGAGAACAGGTGACATCTTATAGTTTTTCATAGACAGGAGTGGTCGAGTCATAGTTGTTGCTGAATTTGTCCATGTCTTTGGACATGACCCATGATTGTAATGCCTTGATCCTTCTGTTGAAAACTATTTAATGATAATTTCAGAAAGAAATATGAGGACTGGTTGTTTTCTGAAATCCTGGAAGATAAGAAAGTACCAGCTTCAAGACTGGTAGATTGGTAACCCATGACTTGGAAGAAATACTGAAGGCAGGGGACACTGGAGCCCTATTTGAAGAAAGGCTACATAGCACCAATGTTCTTGATGAAATAAAAAAGATATGGATGAGAAAAAAATAGTGACAATTTGAGTTTAATGGTGATTCAGAAGAATTGGACTTTGAATGCAAACATGTTCAAGGAATATGAATTTACTTTGTTTATAGTTTCTTTTTACAAGAATTCTCAAGAATCATTGTAAAAATACTTATTGTAAATGAATCTAAAACAGCTCTCTTATTAAGTGTAAAACACAAATTCTAAGCAAAAAGAAAGCTTTATGTCACAGTTTAGTTGGAATATTCTTATTTATTGGATATGTACAATGTGTAGTCCAATAGGAAGAATGTTAGATTCAGTGAAATCTGAAAATAAAGCTACTTTTTCAGTATAACAGATTCAGTTAGTTCACTGGTTAATGCTTNCTTCATTTTCCTGGTTGCAGTTAAAAGAGCAAAATCTAACATTCACCCAAATCTTTGAACAAATAGAACTCACTGTGGAATCATTTCTTCCATGAGTGTCTATAATCAGTAATTGATGAGCTATTACTATATGTAATAAATAGTTGGAAAAGCACTTCTTGACAAGGTAATATAAAAGATAATATTTGATTATTAGTGGTAAGGCCTTGAGATCTGTCACACCAGAAATGGTCATATATGGAATAAATAAGTTAATGCAAAAACATTTCATACATTTAGAATTTTCATAAAATAATCCCATTATTATATAATGGGGTGTGTGTGTTAGCATCACCATTAGGAAAATTAAATTTGTCTGGCTTCTACACAAAATCAATTAAAATGAGTTAGAAAATTATGTTTACACCAAGGAGGAATTATCTAAGATTAGAACTCATATTCACCTTGGAAAAAATGTCAACCTGCCTTGAAACATTGACTAAAATGAGCTAGTTTATCTAAATGTTATTTTTCTGTGATCCATATGAAAATAAAGACAGCAGCTCTGAGGAAAAACTGCATATCATTAATCCACAGTCTTTGATCTATACTAAACATTTAATAAAACTAGTCTTTAATGTCAAAAAAGAGGGGTGATTTGTATGGTATAGGAATTATATCTCAATAAAGTTGTTACAAAAAAAAAAATAAAACCTTTACAAAGTTTATAATGGGTGAATGGTAGTTTGTTTTTGCAAGTGTCCCTCAGCAGTGAAATCTGTATCACTAAAGTCACCTAACAGAGTTTTGCCAAGAAGACACACTGGTTATAGCAAACACCAACAACACAAGAGAAGACTATACACAGGGACATCACCAGATGATCAAAACCAAAGTCAGATTGATTATATTCTTTGCAGCCAAAGATGGAGAAGCTCTATACGGTCAGCAAAAACAAGATGGGAGGCTAACTGTGGCTCAGATCATGAACTCCTTATTGCCAAATTCAGACTGAAATTAAAGAAAATAGGGAAAATCACTAGACCATTCAGATGTGACTTAAATCAAATCCCTTACAGTGGAACTGAGAAATAGATTCAAGGGATTAGATCTGATAGACAGAATGCCTGAAGAACTATGGGCAGGGGTTGGAGACACTGTACATGAGAAAGAGATCAAAACCATCCCCAAGAAAAATAAATGCGAAAAGGCAAAATGGTTGTCTGAGGAGGCCTTACAGAGCACCGAGAAAAGAAGAGAAGCTAAAGGCAAAGGAGAAAAGAAAAATATACCCATTTGAATTCAGAGTTCCAAAGAATAGCAAGGAGAGATAAGAAAGCCTTCCTCAGTGATCAATTCAAAGAAATAGAGGAAAGCAATAGAATGGGAAAGACTAGAGATCTCTTCAAGAAAATTAGAGATATCAAGGGAACATTTCATGCAAAGATGGGCACAATAAAGGACAGAAACAGTATGGACCTAACAGAAGAAGAAGATACTAAGAAAAGGTGGCAAGAATACACAGAACTATACAAAAAAGATCTTCATGACCCAGATAACCACAATGGTGTCATCATTCACCTAGAGCAAGACATCCTGGAGTGCTAAGTCAAGTGGACCTTAGGAAACATTAGTACGAACAAAGCTAGTGGAGGTGATGGAATTCCAGCTGAGCTGTTTCAAATCCTAAAAGATGATGCTGTGAAAGTGCTGCTCTCAATATGCCAGCAAATTTGGAAAACTCAGCAGTGGCCACAGGACTGGAAACGGTCACTTTTCATTCCAATCCCAAAGAAAGGCAATGCCAAAGACTGTTCGAACTACCACACAATTGCACTCATCTCAAATGCTAGCAAAGTAGTGCTCAAAATTCTCCAGGCCAGGCTTCAACAGTACTTGAATCGTGAACTTCCAGATGTTCAAGTTGGTTTTAGAAAAGGCAGAGAAATCAGAGGTCAAATTGCCAGCATCCACCGGATCATCAAAAAAGCAAGAGAGTCCTAGAAAAACATCTACTTTTGCTCTATTGACTACCCCAAACTTTTGACTGTGTGGATCACAACAAACTGTGAAAAATTCTTAAAGAGATGGGAATACCAGAACATCTGACCTGCCTCTTGAGAAACCCGTATGCAGGTCAAGAAACAACAGTTAGAACCGGACATGGAACAACAGACTGGTTCCAAATTGGGAAAGGAGAACATTCAGAAAATTAAGATCATGGCATCTGGTCCCATCACTTCATGGTAAATAGATGGGGAAACAATGAAAACAGTGACAGACTTTATTTTCTTGGGCTCCAAAATCACTGCAGATGGTGACTGCAGCCATGAATTTAAAAGATGCTTGCTCCTTGGAAGAAAAGCTATGACCAAACTAGACAGAATATTAAAAAGCAGAGACATTACTTTGCCAACAAAGGTCCATCTAGTCAAAGCTATGGTTTTTCCAGTAGCCACGTATGGATATGAGAGTTGGACTATAAAGAAAGCTGAGTGCCAAAGAATTGATGCTTTTGAATTGTGGAGTTGGAGAAGACTCTTGAGAGTCCCTTGGACTGAAAGGAGATCAAACCAGTCAATCCTAAAGAAAACCAGTCCTGAATATTCATTAGATTGACTGATGCTGAAGCTGAAACTCCAATACTTTGGCCACGTGATGCGAAGAACTGTCTCATTGGAAAAGACCCTGATGCTGGGAAAGATAGAAGGCGGGAGGAGAAGGGGATGACAGAGGATTAGATGGTGTGATGGCATCACTGATGCAAAGGACATGAGTTTGAGCAGGCTGCAGGAGTTGGTGATGAACAGGGAACCCTGGCGTGGTTCAGTCCTTGGGGTCACAAAGAGTCAGGCATGACTGAGTGACTGACCCAAACTGAAAGTCACCTATGCAAGTGCATTCTCAGTCATTCAGCTGTGTCCGACTCGTTGCAATTCCAAGAACTGTAGCCTGTCAGGCTCCGCTGTCCATGGAATTTCCCAGGTGTCGTCCTGACCCAGGGATCCAATTTGCATCTCTTGGGTCTCCTTCACTGGCTGGCATATTCTTTACCACTGTGCCACCTGGGAAGCCCCACTGTCATCTATATAAGTGGCAAAATGCTTAGAAAAACAAACAAGTTCTAGTAGAGTGCTTAGTATATATTAGGTCTTTGTATATTTTTGAATAAGGAAATGGTTGAAAATTTGAGAATGGGGAACACTTATGTAGCACACAGAATTGATGTCTTTGAATTGTGGTGTTGGAGAAGACTCTTGAGAGTCCCTTGGACAGCAAAGAGATCACCAGTCAATCCTAAAGGAAATCAGTCCTGAATATTCATTGGAAGGCCTAATGCTGAAGCTGAAGCTCCAATACTTTGGCCACCTGATGCGAAGAACTGACTCACTGGAAAAGACCCTGATGCTTGGAAGAATTGAAGGTAGGAAGAGAAGGGGATGACAAAGGGTGAAATAGTTGGATGGCATCACCAAGTCGATGGACATGAGTTTGAGTAAGCTCCGGGAGTTGGTGGTGGACAGGGAGGCCTGACGTGTTGCAGTCCATGTGGTCGCAAAGAGTCAGACACGACTGAGCGACTGAACTGAACTGAACTCATGGGCAATTTCTTAATCATGTACCACTACCTATTACGTATGTACTAATCCCCATATGCACATGCCTGACACATCTATATTTCTAGCCCTGATTTCACCCTCTATTTCCAATTGTCCAGACATAGTTGGTATGCTAAGGAAGACAGTTCTTTCCAAGTGATATCATCTAACGATGACACCAATGGCATCTCTGGGATTAGTCTTCAGGAAACCGCTTCATAGTGGAGTGATACAAAGCATTCACAAGTCATTTAATGTGTTTTGCTTTAAAAATGCGGTTACTCTCAGAGATTATTTTCTCTGTTTTCTAAATGTGTCTCTAGATGAGTTTGGCTGTTTTGAAAGATCAAGCCCACCTCTCCATCTATGATGTTGAATAGGAGCTATTCAAAAGGACATCCCACGAGCTCAGAAAGAACTTCAAAAGAGTTTAATTTTTAAAAGACAGTGGCAGGATTAGAGGTATAAACTTGCATAACCTCCAAAGATTTGTTGGGAACAACATCCATTTTCATAGATAAGCTGTGGTATACTTGTAAAACTAAATTAAATTGCTTTAAAATCATGGTATGTGCTATGGTAAATGGTAGAAAGATCTAAGCTTGAATCCCAGCTTGGCTTCTTAGATAAATAACTTTGATGACATCTGCACTATTTCTTAGCTTCTGTGTCCTCATTTTTGAAATGGTCATATATATTGTGCGATGAAAAATTACGTATATGGATAGCTTGGCACACAGTAAAAATTCAATAAATGATAGCTCAGATGGTAAAGAATCTGCCCGCAATGTAGGAGACCCAGGTTCAATCCCGGGGTCAGAAAGGTCCCCTGGAGAAGGAATAGGCAACCCACTCCAGTATTCTTGCCTGGAGAACCCCATGGGCAGAGGAGCCTGGTGGGCTACAGTCTATGAGGTCACAAAGAGTTCATGACTAAGCAACTAACAGACACACACCAGCGTTATTATTACCTCTCAGTGAAATAAAAAGCTATCAGACTCACAGCTCTGCTGTTGCTGTTACTGTTAAGTCGCTTCAGTCGGGTCTGACTCTGTGCGACCCCATAGACGGCAGCCCACCAGGCTCCGCCGTCCCTGGGATTCTCCAGGCAAGAACACTGGAGTGGGTTGCCATTTCCTTCTCCAATGTGTGACAGTGAAAAATGAAAGCAAAGTGGCTCAGTCGTGCCTGACTGTTAGCGACCCCATGGACTGCAGCCTACCAGGCTCCTCCGTCCATGGGATTTTCCAGGCAAGAGTACTGGAGTGGGGTGCCATTGCCTTCTCCTACGTGGTATTATTTGTCAATAGCTGAGAAGAAAATCAATTTAGCTAAGCACTGTTTTCTGAAAATCTTCCATTATGCAATGAATTAAACACCATAATTTGAACACACACTCTGCAAGACAGGCACATAAAGTCTTGACATCTATTTTCCAGGGGACAGAGTGAAAGAACTAACACTGTTTACCTGAGTATCAGGTACCGCCAATGCATTCTTTTTTCCCTTCTTATTGGTAAAAGAATGTTCTATGTTTCAGAAATGGAATGGAATTTTATATTACTGAAGTTGTGAATATTGCATTTTATGATTCTGTTCTCACTTTTTTATAACAAAATTATGAATAATCTTCTTCCACACGTGGGAACAGTTCAGTTCTCCAAAAAAAATCATGAAGCTGAATATTTCAAATGCAGATATCATGAGAGGTGCACTCATTACTTTATAATATTTGTTTTGTGGAACAACTAGAATGGTATTGAGAAAGCTTGACAGTATACGCAAATTAGTAAATAAAATAATTATTTTACTTAGAATTTTAAGCAAATTTGCAGATTTCTAGGACTAAATTGATCGTGTTAATTTAACTCTCAAAGATCTTTCTTGAACTGTAATATTCAAGGAAAAAAATGGATGAAATGCGACAGTGAAGACTTTGTGTAACTATTTATCAAAACCATAGGGGAAATTATTATTTTTATTTAGTAAAAATGGATTCACCGAAGCTTTTTATGTTTGTGTTCCTGAAAGCTGATCTATTTTTGATGGAAGAACATTTTGCATTAGGTTTAGACGGCTGAGGATTGTTAAACTGCAATATACACAAACAAAAAAAGAAGTTCAGTGAATAAGAAACACAAAACAGTATAAATAAAACTGCTGCTAGGTGAGTCAAGTTGTTTTTCTCCCAGAGGAGCTACAGATCTCCAAAACATCCAAAATTATCTGGAGCTTGCTCTAACAAATAATGCTAGAGAAAAAGGCTTCCTATTATAAATTGTATGCCCCACTCAATGAATGTGCAGTGCTAAAGCCAGTATAGTTGTTAATATAACATCTGAAATATGAGCGTTATATGGTGCTTTAAGGATTTGCACATTTAAAAGTTAGCAAGAGATTTAGAAACCAGTCTTTCTTTGCAAGGGGAAAAGTCAAATATTTTCTTATGGGAAAGCTACAGATTATTTGTATAAGTTAAAGGACAAGGTTAAAATGTTAGACAAATATTAATTCCAGTTTTCTATATGCAGTGCACAGGTGCAACTGGAACAGCATATTATATGGTATAATCATTAAATTCATTCAACCAGACCTTAGAGAGTTAAAAACATATATTCTGAGGAACAGGACTCCTCGGTCCAAAGAATGAGAATAAAATAGTGCAGAATATTTGTGTATCAAGGTGATTCCAGTTTCCAACTGGGAAAACAGGACTGTTAACACCCACATCCCCTGACAACTGTCCAATTATGTATATCACACTTGGCCTACTGTTTGCAGTAGAAGTAATCAATAAAGGATGTGGTTGAGTGAACATAGATTTTGGTTGAACCAATGCATGAAAACTTAATCATTTACTCAGAGAGAAGAAATCAAATAGAGCAGGGATGAAACAGCCACTGAGGGGTTTGTTGATTGTGCCACCAAGTTTGTGGGCCACAGATGAAAGTAATAAGGCAAATGGAATCAGTGACAGGAGAAAATGTAAAAAGCTATTCTTAATTTCATGAATTAATAGAAATGTTTTGATGTATGTTGCAGGGTCATTTTTAGGAAATTTCGCATCAAAGCCTGGATGTTCCATTTTAAAGAATATATGAAAATTACTAGGGCATGTCATTTCTCTCAAGCAAGAAGAAATTAATTTTCAGCTATAACAGAAAGGCAATTTTCACACTTGAAACTTTGTACTGATTGATTTAAAGATCTCTACTGTGGAAAGTTTTCGAGGAAATAATTTAACCCGACTTTGCAAAAAAAAATTTACAGTTGGTAAGGAATAAACCCAGAGATGGGCTAGTGGTGACCAGTATGTCTTCAACAACTCTCATTTTTTATAATTTTTTCCCCTAGATTTTTTAAAAAAAATCATTGTGACTATTTGAAGAATTTCAGTAAACGAGGGGGGAAAATGCCAAAAGGAAAATAAGGATATTTCCCTCTGTATTTACTCAAATTGTTTATCTATGTAATAATAATATTTACTTGGTAATTTCTCAACTCAGTCTGTCTTTGTTTTATGGACTATAATTCTGGCTTTTATAGCTGTGTCATAGGCAATTGTTCTCATTTTAGAACACTGGCTTTTTTTTCACTAGATTCCAAGTAGGAGGGAAAAGACATTGTAAATGCTTATTTTCTGTTATACTACTTAAACCCCTGTGCAATTAATATTATTCAGACCAGCAGCAAAAATAACAAGCCCTGCTCACTATTAAAACCTTCATCAATAACCCTAACACCAGGGCTGAGTCTACCATTACCAAACAGGCAACTGTATTACCAAGTCCCTAGTCTTGAGGGAATGTGGCATGTTTTTCAATTGAAAGCTTAGTATAAATTCTTATAACCATTTTAGAACCTTCCAGCCTCGCAGCTTATTCACCTTTCATGCACGCTCAGCTGATGGCCTTAAACACACACTTATTCTAGACATGGCTATCCTCTTCCATTTCCTTTAAAGAGATGAGATATGTTTATAGAGATAGGACTCCCATTAGTGAAACTTGTGCAATTGCACAGGGTAGGAGAGAGAGATTTAGAGGTGATGCTAAGCTTCATGTGCAGCTTGATTTATTTTCCAGTTGCTACCACCATAATTTCCTCTGTTTTGGTTGTGCTCCATTTCTTGTGTGTTACTGCTAATCTGAAGATGGTTTAGGACTATGAAAGGGTGTGTGTGTGTGTGTGTGTGTGTGTGTGTGAGTGTGTGAGTGTGTGTGTATGTATGTATCCAGGTACATGCCAGAGAACGCTAAGCTCTTGAAGTGAAATTTTCTAAAAATGAACACAGAATGTATATCAAAGTATTTCTGGTGATGAGTGGACTCAATTTAATAATGTGTATCAGATATCTCATGAGTTTGACCCCTGGGTTGGGAAGATCCCCAGGAGAAGGAAATGGCAAGCTACTGCAGTATTCTTGCCTGGTAAATCCCATGGACAGAGGAGCCTGGCAGGCTCACAAAAGAGTCGGAAACGACTTAGCGACTAAACAACAATAATCAGGTATCCAGGGTGCTGTTTTCCTACAGGTATAGAATTTTTATTTTTGAAATGTTTCTAGAGTTACTTTGCACAAATAGTGAAAGGATATACTGTGGTTTACACTCCCCTGATTGGTACTCCAAAAATAGCAAAAAAGCTGCAAAATGGCAGATTTGTATTGGAAAGCTTACAGTGGCCTTGGGACACTTTCTTCAAGACCTTGGAGGAACCCTTTTCTATACTCTTCTGTGCATTACCTGGCTACACATGTGCTCAGTCGAGTTCAATCCTTTGTGACCCCGTGGACTGTAGCCCACCCAGGGTCCTCTATTCGTGGAATTTCCCAGGCAAGAATACAGTGGTTTGCCATTTCTTCCTCCAGGGGATCTTCCTGACTCAGAGATAGAACCTGTGTCTCCTGAATTGGCAGGTGGATTCTTTACCATTGTGCCACATTTATACAATTAAGAACCCATATCTACCATACAAATCACTGATGACTTCATTGGTATTTTAGTAGATAGGAATTCTTACAAGTGGAATTAACTTCATTTAGTATAAAAGTGAGCTGAGGATACATTTTCTTGTCCATTATATGTTTGCCCCAAGGCAGGTTGTTAGACTGTTGAAACAGTCTAACGGTTATTAGACTGTTGTTACTCGGTTGCCTCTATCCTCCCCAAAACATGTCATACTTCATGATAAATCAAATATAGCTGGATCCGAGGGTCTCCAATCAAGATGGTGGAATAGAAGGAGCTCACCTTCTTCCACAAATACATCAAAAATACACCTACACGTGAAACAGTTCTGACAGAATGCCTACTGAATGCTGGCAGAAGATCTCTGACAGCCAAAACTGTAAGAAAGGTTACCACATATCCAGGTAGGATGAAAAAGGAGGGCAAAGGAACCATTCTGGGGCCTGTGTCCCGAGGAGGGAGCTGTGAAAGAGGAAGAGTTCTCTCACTCCGAGGAGTCTCTTCACTGGTAAGGAGATCAGCTGGACAGAAAGGCAGCCTCAGAAGCTTAGACAAGAGTGCAGCAACCAGCTTGCAGCAGGTAGAACAGAGAGAGACCTGCACAGACGGTCTGTGTCACCTCGCTGCACTCCCCAGCCCAAGAAGCACATTTGCTGGTGTGCACAGGAGCTGAGCACTGAAGCTCAGGCTTCGGGGGACAGACATGGGGGAAGGACTGGGGTTGGCTGTGCAGAGACAGCCTAAAGGGGCTAGAGTGTGGGACAGACTGCAAGTAGGGGGTATATTCAGGAGGAGCCTAGAAGTGAAGCACTACTATTAACAGGCACACAGAGGGAGGGGCAGGGGCCCCGCCACAGCAGGCTCACACTTGGAGTGCTCACAGCTGGTGTGGCTCTGCTTCTACAAGTTTGGGGACATGCAGGTGCCAGAAGGTTGCCCACACATGGGGGCAGGGCTGAAATCAGAGCCAATCCCCAGGGGCCACACTGCTTAGGAAGCAGAGCTGCAATCTGAGTCCTCTCCGCATGGCTGTGTGATCTGTGAATTTTTGCCACTGCTGCTGCTGGGGTTAATTGCTGTGGACTTTGAGGATATACACACACTGGGATGGAGCCAGGATCTGGGATGCTTCCATAGCTCCCACGGCAGGTCCAGACAGGAGGCATAACCCTCCCATACTTCAGACAATATTACAAAGCTACAGTAATTGAAACAGTGTGGTATTGGCGTTACTGTGGTTCTGGCACCTGACTTCAGTGGATCTGTGCCTATACATCTGCACTGGTGGCTTTGTGAATGCAGCGCCTCAGAGACACCAGGGCACACTGCCTGCATTCCCATGGCCGAGGCACTGTCAGGAGCAGTCCCCCAAACAGGGTACTGTGTAAGCCCACACAGTGAACGGCAGGCGACACCACAGAACTCACTTCCCGGTGGACAGTCCCCGAGGAGGAATACTCAGCGGCTTCTCTCCCAGTGAGAGTGCTCTGGTTCTGCAGAGAGGACCCAAATAAAATAAGAAATGAAAGAGGATAAATAACAACTGATACCACAGAAATTCAGAAAAATAAGACAATAACGATCGATATGCCAACGAATTTGACAGTCTAGAAAAATGAACTAGCATCTAGAAACACACAGCACACCAAAGCTGAATCAAGAAGAAACAGTAACTTGAACTTACTGATCACAGGAAGTGAAATAGAATATGTAAAAACAAAAACAAAACTCCCTGCAAACTAAAGTCAGTCCCAGATGGCTTCAATGTAGAATTCTACTGAACATACAAAGAATTCATACCAATCCTTCTCAAACTCTTCCAAAAGACTGAAATATCATTCTATGAAGGCATTACCCTGATACCAAAACCATACAGAGATATTACCAAAAAAGAAAATTAAAGGCCAATATTTTTTATAAGTGTAGATGCAAAAATTCTTCACAAAATATTAGCAAACTGAATCCAATAACACATAAAAACAGTAAGAACAACATGCTAAAAATCCCTTTTAAACATATCAAAAAATAAAATATGTAGGAATAAACCCTACAAAGGTGAAAGATCTATATGCTGAGAATTATAAAACACTGATTAACTGAGGATAATACAAAGAGATGGAAAGATAACCCATGCTCTTGGATTGGAGGAATTGATATTGTTAAAATGGGCATACTTTCCAAAGCACTCTACAGATTTAATGAGATCCCTATCCAATTACCCATGACATTTTTCATAGAATTAGAACATATAATCTTAGAACTTATATGGAGCCATAAAAGACCCAGAATTGCCATAGCAATATTGAGCAAAAAGAACAAAGCAGGAGCCACAAACCTCCAAGATTTAAGACAATACTACAAAGCTAAAGTAATTGAAAGAGTGTGCTATTTGCACAAGAGCAGACAAATGTATCAATGGAACAAATTAGAGAGCCAAGAAGTAAACCAACACACCTATTGTCAATTAATCTTTGACAAAGAAAGTACAGTGGAGAAAAAGTCTCTTTAGCAAGTTGTGTTGAGAAAGTTGGACACTTTTAAATCAATGATATTAGAACAATCCCTTGCATTCTTCACAAAAATAAACTCAAAATGGCTTAAATATTTAAATATAAGACAAGACACCATAAAACTCCTAGAAGACAACGTGAGCAAAACATTCTCTGACATAAATTATAGCAATGTTTTTGTAGATCAGTCTCACAAGTCAATGTAAACATAAGTGAAGTCATTCAGTCATGTCCGACTCTTTTGTGACCCCATGGACTGTAGCCCACAAGCCTCCTCTGTCCATGGAATTTTCCAGGCAAGAATACTGGAGTGGGTTGCCATTTCCTTCTCCAGGGGATCTTCCTGACCCAGGGATCAAACACAGGTCTCCCGCATTGCAGGCAAACGCTTTACAGTCTGAGCCACCAGGGAAGCTCAATGTAAATAAAAGCAAGGCTATTAAACAAATGGGACTGAATTAAACTTACTTTTTTGCACAGCCAGTTCAGTTCAGTTCAGTCGCTCAGTCGTGTCCGACTCTTTGCGACCCCGTGAATCGCAGCACGCCAGGCCTCCCTGTCCATCACCAACTCCCAGAGTATACTTGGACTCACGTCCATCGAATCAGTGATGCCATCCAGCCATCTCATCCTCTGTCGTCCCCTTATCCTCCTGCCCCCAATCCCTCCCAGCATCAGAGTCTTTGCCAATGAGTCAACTCTTCACATGAGGTGGCCAAAGTATTGGAGTTTCAGCTTTAGCATCAGTCCTTCCAAAGAAATCCCAGGGCTGATCTCCTTGCAGTCCAAGGGACTCTCAAGAGTCTTCTCCAACACCACAGTTAAAAAGCACCAATTCTTCGGCGCTCAGCTTTCTTCACAGTCCAACTCTCACATCCATACATGACCACAGGAAAAACCATAGCCTTGACTAGACGGACCTTATTCGGCAAAGTAATGTCTCTGCTTTTCAATATGCTATCTAGGTTGGTCATAACTTTTCTTCCAAGGAGTAAGCATCTTTTAATTTCATAGCTGCAGTCACCATCTGCAGTGATTTTGGAGCCACAAGAAATAAAGTCTGACACTGTTTCCACTGTTTCCCCATCTATTTGCCATGAAGTGATGGGACCAGATGCCATGATCTTCGTTTTCTGAATGTTGAGCTTTAAGCCGACTTCTTCACTCTCCTCTTTCACTTTCATCAAGAGGCTTTTTAGTTCCTCTTCACTTCTGCCATAAGGGTGGTGGTCATCTGCATATCTGAGGTGATTGATATTTCTCC
>SJYQ01002854.1:728631-756910 GCA_006410935.1 Redunca redunca
GTTGAAGTAGAGTTGATTTATATATATATATCTACATATATATATATATATGGACCCCCCTTTTTCTCAAATAATGCTTAAGCAGCCAAATTAAAACATTTGACTGTTGTTGTTGCAAAACTAATTGTGCAACTCTCCCCTCAGATTTTACAGTGTTGCTGCTATTTACTCGCTAAGTTGTGTCTAATTCTTTGGGACCCCATAAACTGCAGCAAGCTAGGCTTCCCTGTCCTTCACCATCTCGCCGATTTTGCTCAAACCCATGTCCATTGAGTCCATGATGCCATGCAACCATCTCATACTCTGTCACCCCCTTCTCCGCCTGCCCTCGAGCTTTCCCAGCACCAGGATCTTTTCCGGTGAGTCAGCTCTTCCCATCAGGTGGCCCAAGTATTGGAGTTCAGCATCAGCCCTTCCAGTGAATATTCAGGGTTGATTTTCTTTAAGATTGACTGGTTTGATCTCTGCAGTCCAAGGGACTCTCGAGAGTCTTCTTCAGCACCACAGTTTGAAATAATCAGTTCTTCAGTGCTCAGCTTTCTTTTTGGTCCAACTCTTATACCTATATGTGACTACTGGAAAAACTACAGCTTTGACTATACAAGACCTTTGTCAGCAAAATGATGTTTCTGCTTTTTAATACACTGTCTAGCTTTACTTCCAACAAACAAGTGTCTTTTAATTTTGTGGCTGCAGTCACTGTCTGCATAGATTTTGGAGCCAAAGAAAATGAAGTCTGTCACCGTTTCCATTTTTTCCCTATCTATTTGCCATAAAGTGATGGGGTCAAGATGCCATGATCTTAGTTTTTTGAATGTTAAATTTTAAGCCAGTTTTTTCTCTCTCCTCTTTCACCTTCATCAAAAGGTATACAATATAGATGAGAAATTCAAATCGTGGAGTGGAAAATAAAATATTCCAGATGAGACCCCGGTTTAACAGGTGAAAAGTATTTTAAGATGACCACAGGTTTTCAGAAGTTTCAGAAATAACTATAAGGACTATCAGTAACCAGAGGTGAAGACCAACACTTGTTTTGTGACATAGTTAGAGCTCAATATAACAGGTTATAGAAGAAAAGATTTTTCCCTGAAGTTTTCTCTCTTTGGTTATATTAAAACACAATGTCATTTTGTAGAAATTATTTTATAAACATGTTAAGGGATGCATTTATTTAACTGTTTAGGCTTAGGCTAGGTCTGCTGCTACAAGGCAAGACAAATCATCCAGTTGTTTCCTACTGATTCTAAACAGGGTTCACAGCAGACTCAAGCAATTAAATAATCAAAATGAGCTGAACAAAAGGGTACAGAGTTGGTGTGCTCCAAACAGACATTAAATTGAATCCTTACACATCTCTTTTTTGTGTGTTCAAATATCTGCTTCTTTCCAGTGATTATTTGGAAAAGTAAAGTTTAAGGGATAGCTAGGTTGATCATTCACAGGATGGTTATCAACCTTCATTTGAAGGGACCACAACGTTCACAGGTTGCTTGCTTTACTCACGGCTGGCCCTGCCTTCCTAGAGTATATGTCCATACCCTTCTTATAAATATGTCTGTCCCAATCATTCATCCAGTGAAGACTGCAGTGCACTTAATTTATTTTGTTCGGCACCTTACACTTCACTGGTGTTGGTGTTTTGATATTTAATTAATTATTTATTTAATATTTAATGATTATTATATCAGCAGTGATAATTACATAATGAAGATCCATTTTCAATACATTAGACATTCTAAGTGCCTTTGGAATAATACTTTCACCTTTTAAAACACCACCAGTTGTATGTATTTACAACTGAAATACAGATAGGAACAAATCAGAATTTGACACAATCTGTATTTACTACTGGGCTTCCCTGGTGGCTCAGCAGTAAAGAATCTGCCTGCCAATGCAGGAAACGCAGGTTCGATCCCTGGGTCAGGAAGATCCCCTGGAAAAGGAAAGGGCAACCCAGTCAAGTATTCTTGTCTGGGAAACCCCATGGACAGAGTAGGCTGGAGGGCTACAGTCCATGGGGTTGCAAGCGGGTCAGACACAACTGTACTAAACAACAATAACAACAGTATTTACTACTACTATTACTACTACATAGTAATACTATGTATTACTACTACAAAGTTATTTAAAAGCTGTATCTTGGATATAACGTAACATACCAAAAACCAAGGCCATAACTTTGATAACTTTTCTTATTCTTACTCTATCTTGGCTAAATATAATGCAGTGCTTAAATGGAGTACACAACGATCACAATATGATGAGTGAATGCCATATCATATATTTTCCATGGAAAAATTTGTATCACAAGTTGTTTATGTATATTTTTGTTCAATTTTTCTGTTTTAAATGAAACACTGGGAATATTGTTTTTGCACCTGATCGTTTATCCAGATGTGCTCAAAGGAGAGATGGATTTTTAATGGAAGAAGCATAAAATGGAAACTTTCTTCAAAGAAGAGATCTGGAAAGGTTACGGTGAACCACAGTCACTGAAGCGTACTGTCTATGTGCTCTCTGCTTTTTTAACCTGTGAGAGGTGACCTGATTTTCCCCTCTCATTCAAGGTCATCACCAAACTTCCAGAAAATCAAAAACATAAAATAATATGGAGGAGGAACAGACAAAGAAGAGTTTAGGTGCAAGTTTAAAAATACCACCTTGGCTTAAAATAACTTATGATGAAAGGGTCACTTAAGAAGGGCACTGCTTAAAATTTAAGCAGGCAGTAATGGAAAGCGACAGACCTCAAACAATTTAAGTCTTTCACAGTTGAGTGAATTCACAGTGACAGCAAGACAAGGATGTGCAAACTTACCTCTGCAGGACCTTGGCCGTGGCTTCATAGGCTCTCCCCAGGCTGAGATCATCATCCAGGTCTGTAGAGATTTTGCCGTAAGTGTTGAGGACCTATGGGGAAAGAGCAATACGTATTAAACATATAACATGACCAGATTCACTGATGTTTCATTTCAAAACAGAAAAGATCCAAATTAATAGTTGTTTTTCATGTCACCATAAAATTTTTTTATTAAAAATTCATGTTGGTTTGGTTTATTTTTATCTATTGTATTACTTGTTTCACAGCAATCTCTTTGAGCCTTGACAGTGAAGTCTTACTTTTGTAAAAATAATTCTTTTCCTGTGTAATCCAAAATCTTCCAATTGATATAACTTAGGTGTGAATAAATAACTGAATGGGTTACATTATTTGAAAATATAGGACTATTATCTTAGGTAATATAAGGCAGATTATAATAGTCTACTAAGGTAGGTTAAATATCACTTCTCTTCCTACAAATAACTGTTTGAAAAGCATGATTTTAGGTGCCAGGCAATTTCTAAATCTATCATTTTATTAGAGGCATATCTCACAGTTTGTACACGTGTTCAGAATACACTGTAACTATTTCTTACAAATGTACTTCATTACCAACAATCTCTTCAATAATCAAAAGATTATGGCTGCCATAGCCAAACGTATGATCTTAATTTAACACTGACATCTGCATGGTATGATTTTCCTTTTTATTCTATTTCCTTTTCAAGGGCTAGAAGAAGGAAAATAAAATTCCTTCTTCCTCCTTCATTGTTACTTGACCCAACCTATTACACACATGAAGACACAGGAAATCTCCAAAGACCTCTATGGAAATCCTTTTCGCACATTTTCTAAGAAAGAATTAGTGAAAGTCATTTGACAGCATTGAGAGAGAGAGTCAGCATGAGGGAAGATGGACATTCAGGATGTGTCTCCAGCCTGAATTAGGCATCTTAGAAAGTTTGCATGTTAGAGACAGTGTTGATATCCATCTTTACTTTCTTAAAGTTAATATTTAGGAAATAATTTTAGTGAGGCCATGGTGATACCTCCTAATTTGTGTGTGTGTGTATGTGTGTGTGTGTGTGTGGTTTACTAGTGACTGACATAATACTGATATTAAAACTTACTGATACATCTTGACCCGATGTTGTAATTCCTGTTAAACCTGCAAAGTTCAAGAATTCGATTCTTATTTTTAAGCCTCTTAGTAAATCTTGTATGAACCTGAGAAGTTTCTGTTCACTCTGTCCTGCACAAATGACAGCACTTAGACTGTCTGATATGACATGCATAGAGCTTTCTGAGTTAAAGGACAGAATCCTTGAATTTTGTGAATTTATAAGAGACTTTATTAAATCCAAACATCAAAATATTTAGGAAGAGACTGTCTAGTGTCTCTTTTGGCCTATACATGTTTTATATGACATTCTAGAAATTTAAAGTATTTAAAATATTACTATATTTAAAATAGTACTATATTTTTGTGTCAAAAACAATTTATTCAGTAAATATTGTTATTGGATGCCAGTGCTGTGATAGACCCTGAATGCTTGCGTGCCAAGTTGCTTCAGTAGTGTCTGACTCTGCAACCCTATGAACTATTATATATAGCCTGCCAGGCTCCTCTGTCCATGGAATTCTCCAGGCAAGAATACTGGAGTATGGTTGCCACGCCCTCCTCCAAGGGCATCTTCCCAACCCAGAGATCGAACCTGGGTCTCCTGCAACTCAGTGCTGCGGGTGGATTCTTTACCGCTGAGCCACTGGGAAAGCCCTCTATTAGACCCTGGAAAATCTTACAGAGAAGAGAGCATGCCTACAGACCTTCAAAGGATTTACAGTCTAGTGGTACAGAGGTTTGCACTGATGCGGCTGTCTGAATTAGTAATGACTGAAGACAAGTTTCTCCAGGGCTTCAGCTGCTTATCCTGCACCATGCTTCCATGTCCCTGGTCACTGTGAACCTGGAAGCAGTAATGTAGCATCTGGAAGTACCCAGCATTATCTTAGGACTATGCCTCCTTTGACCATTGTTAGGAGGGTAGGTGCCCAAGAAGTCATAGGTAAATACTTCAGTATTGACAGCTCCTCTCCCACACAAGTATGCAGCACTCCCAGGGAGCAGCCGGGGCAAACACCAGCTCAGTCTGGGCTTCTAGTTTTGACCCTGGACTTGATTTTACAGAAGCTTCCTCATGGAACACGATGGGGACGGCTGGAATGAACACTCAGTTTAAGAGTAAGAAGACTGGGATGCAAGATGTACTTCTACTACACCCAACACATCTGGACTAAGAAATCTCCCTGAGAAGCTTTCCTCAAAAGCAAAAATGAAAACCTCCCTCTGAGAGGTGTGAGATAATACAGAGAGCCATTTGAACTTGGGATGAGAATTTTCTGGGACTCTGTTAACCAGCCATCAGGGAAAAGCTCCCAGAGAACCCCTCCTCAGGGTAAAGACAACACATTCTATTTGTGACTTGAGAGAGTTCATCATTCAGCTTAAACACTTTAAGGAAATATACAGGCAGTGGGAAAAATATAGTTCATTACTGGCCCAAAGGGGAATACACACACACACACACACACACATATACATATATATGGTATGTGGAAAAATAACATTATAAATTGTGTAGAAAATAACTGTTGGTGGGAATGTAAATTGGTGCAGCCACTATGGAAAATAGTAGGGAGGTTCCCTAAAAAACAAAAAGTAGAGCTATCATATGATCCAGCAATCCCACTCCCTGGGCATATATCCAGAAAAGACAAAATCTCTAATTTAAAAAGATACATGCACTCCCAATAGCCAAGACATAGAAGCCACCTAAACGTCCATCGACAGATGAATGGATAAACAAGATGTGGTATATGTACACAGTGGAATACTACTGAGCCCGAAGAATGAAACAATGCCATTTGCAGCAACATGGATGACCCTAGAGATTAACATACCAAGTGAAGTAAGTCAGACAAAGATAAATATTATAGGATATCAGATATACGTGGAACCCGAAAAGTAATACAAAAGTATCTATGTACAAAATAGAAACAGACTCACAGACATAGAAAACAAACTGTTAATTATCAAAGAGGAAAAGGAGAGATAAATTAGGAGTACAGGATTAACAGATACACACTACTATACACAAAACAGATAAGCAACAAAGGTTTACTTCGGGGACACTGTTCAGTATCTTGTAATAGCTTATAATGGAAAATAATCTGAAAAAAAGTATAAAACGGATTCACTTTGCTGTATATCTGAAACTAACAACATATTGTAAATCAATTATTCTTCAATTTAAAAAATGAATATTAAATACCTAAAAAACTCAAATTGTATAGAAATAAAGATGCGTTATATTGACCTTACAGTAAGTTACGTTACCTGCTTTTTAATTAAGGTACAATTTGCAAATTAATGAATATCGATCGACTTAAATCACTAGATAAATAGTGGAATCTTCTTTACAAAGAATACTTTAAGTGAGAAAATACAGTGTGGAAATCTGAAGGATCCACTGTATTTGAATATTCCTGTGGCATGCAATTTGCTGGAAACAAATCTAGTGTTGGAAGGTTAAATTCTGTCATCACAAATCAAAGAGAAGAGAAAAAAGAATATCGGGTGCAAAGTATTTTGATGCATTCATAACTCATTGTTGTGGTGGTCATTTAGTCGCTAAGTCTAGAGGAAGGGAAATTCATAGTTTTCGTCTTTTCTACTTTCTAGGCAGCTCAATGTGTTTGATGAAAATGCCACATCACAGATGGTGCAGTTGGCTGCCTGGTTTCCCATCATTCCAAGCTTTCAAAGTTTAATGCTTAGGGAAAGGAGGGGAAATAGTTTTCTGTCTCCTTCTGGCATGGCACAGAGCATGCACAACTCAAACTAATACAGATCCGTGGCATGAAGTTTAAAATGGGCTTCTGCACTCTGGCTGGTGACCCAAACTGCCATTGTCTCTGTAGGAAAATAACCCATGGAAAATGACATCGAAAATAAGTTACAGCATCTAGCCCATTTGAGATGGAAATTTTTGTAGCTTTTCAAAAATTTCAGTAAACTCCACTACTTTTATTTCACAGTTTTGGTAATTTTTTCTATATACATTTCTTTCTCCATTTACTACCTTCCCCGCACTACACTCTTTCTTAGTTAATGCAATACTTGAAACATGTTGGGACTTTTACTCTCAAGGCATTGACCAGGCTTTGGAAGGGCCTTATAGGAAATTAATCCAATCTCCCTCTGGGTGCTCAAATTTTCTTTAAATACCTTACACTCGAGTCAGACAGGCTTACTACTGATCTAAGGGACACGTGTCAAGTGACAGTATCTGTGAGTTTTATTTCCTCGGGTGTAAAATTGAAATGAATAAAGTCTACCTTGAAAAGATGTTATAAGGATTTGAATGAAACACCTGCTTAGTTTTCCCAAGTCTTATCTAACTGAGTGGTTCTCAAACGGGGGTTGTTTGCCTCATAGGGGATATTTGTCAATGTCTGGACATGTTTTAGGCTGTCATGATTGGGAGAAGCCAGGGATGCAGCCCAACAGTCTATAATTCACATGATATACCCGCTTCTACCATGATAAAGAAGTGACCAGTTCCAAATGTAAATAGCACTGCCACTAAGAAATTCTCATCTGGTCTTTGCTTGAACAATTTTCCTGATGGGAGACTATACTCCTGTGAGACTAGGCACTGAATCATTGGAGAGTTACGTGAAAAAAATTTTTTCGTTAAGTTCAATCAAAATCTAATACTCTGCCTGCTAGCCAAGGTTGTGTTTTGTGGGACATGATAAGTCCATTCCTCTTTCATATGATGGTTCTTCCAGTACCGGAAAGAGCCATTTTTCCCCCTTAAAGCCTCCAAACTCACAGAGGTATCCAGGACACTCCCAAACAAGGGAGGATGAAACCCCAACAGTTTTGCTCAACATTTGAACATTTTATTTCAAATTCTGTCTACAAGTCTAAGAGTTCTAGAAGAGTTTAAATAAACCGAACTGCACCAAAATACATTTATAAAACCACAACAGGGATCCATCGGACTTGTCTGTAAATATGAAGTTATGAGCCCATTGCCTGGGGTGCATTTTTAAAAATCTTTTTCTTCCTTGCCCACCATAAAAAGGCAACAGAGCAAACATTTTGTTATACAGCCCTACACAAAACTGAAACTGTGCCACTTCATAACAAAGGTGCAGCACTGAGCTCTACACTGTGCATTACTTTGAAGAGAAAAAGGAAATGATACAGATTTATTCTTGTGCAATAAGAAACACAGAAATAAAAAAATCAAGTTTGCCATCTTGAGCTTGAAATCATTGTCAAATCTTATCGGAAATACATTTATTCTGATTTCTGGCAATCTAACCCCCTTTAGCCATTTCACAGTTGGTGAGCAGAAAGGATGTTTCTGCCTCATTTACAGCGTCTGAACATGATTCAGACAATCAACTGCAACATTAGTCAAAGAAATCAGTGGCTAATGATTTCTGACAAGCGCTGCAGTAACAGGCTGAGGACCAGACTGGGCATCAACGACACTGAGAGCATTTTACTAGGGACAGCAATAGGCGATGGGAGAAGACGATAAAAATGAGGTAAACATACTGTTTCCCCATCACCTAAAGGCTCTTGTACACTTTCTGCAAAGGCATAGTGTCTGACATGCAGTAAATACAGTAATCTTTTGCTGCAAATGTTATATTGAATGAACACTGAGAACAATCAAGTGTGCAGCTCTGCAAACAATAACACACGAAAGTAGTTAAATATTTTGCATTCTGCTGAAACTGTACCCTTAAGTTAGGAGTAGTCTAGCCTTACTATTTGTATGGATCATTTGGACTGTGTGTGCTTTCTCCCTGAAATGCATTACTCATCATTTAAACTGTTACACACCTACTGTTTACATCACCTGACACAGAAAGGGAAGGCTGATGGCCCAGTGCAGAAAGAACCGAGTGTTAAAAGACATGAGTTCTTGCTTCTCTTAGGCCCTGAGCTCAGAGTGTGACCTTGGACAGGTCACTTGGTTACCTTGAGCTTCAGTTTCCAAGTCTGAAAGATAAAGGGGTAGGACCAAAGGATCTAGAATTCTCTGTTCCAAAAATATGATTTTGATTTTAGACTATGTTGATATATTAAGTAGTTGAAGATATGTCCTAATTATTTTCAATCATTTATCTTTGGGTTCAAAATCCCTGATGAATTTATCTTATGTTTAATTTTTTAGGACAAGAGAAAGAAAATGATAAGTCATTTCATTCACTTGAAATTTTATTTTCAACCTTTCTCCCTTATTTGAAAAATATTGCATATTCTTAATGAACTGCTTTAAAAAATATATCCCTACCATGGAGTAAGTGATAATAAGAAAGGCTAAATCTACAAAGCTTTGGGTTCATATTAAACAGTGATTGTTACATATACAATGATCAGTGCTGTTCAAAGATAGTAAACATTTTTATACCTTGAAATATTTAAAAATTGGATGAAAATTCACCATGAATTTCACTTAAATTCATAAACCGAATTAGAATTGCTGGTTAATCTCTCACATATTAGAGTTTACATTGCATTTTCAAAAGCTATAAGAGTAAAAATAAATCTCAAAAATTTCCAAGAATTTTCTTTCTCTAAAAGCTCTCTATATATACATTCAATATACAGATGACCCTCAAACTCCAAAACAATGAAACAGAATTCCATTTACAAACAAAAGTTTCCTCAGTAGTAAATTGGAACATATTACTTAAAACTGTCATTTTCTAAATCAATCAATATATGTGTGTACTAGGACTTCCCTGGTGGCTCAGACGGTAAAACATCTGCCTACAGTGTGGAAGACCTGGGTTCAATCCCTGGGTCAGGAAGATCCTCTGGAGAAGGAAATGGCAACCCACTCCAGTACTCTTGCCTGGAAAATTCCATGGACAGAGGAGTGTGGTAGGCTGCTATAGTCCAAAGAGTTAGACACGGCTGAACGACTTTACTCTTTACTCACTCATATTAACAAAGAGACACGTTCACAAAGAATTTTTATTCGAATTCTCAATGATTATTTTCTATGCGGTAAATCAGAAAGCATGGAAACATTTATCTTGGACAGCCCAATCGTGGTGTGAGTTACATTTATAGCTCCTTAAAAAGAAAATTTCGTGCCCTTTATTTCCTGCTTGGGAAATCCACCGGAGGTTTTGCTGTGTATTTTGTAGAAGGCCCTTGACCAAAGGCATCACTGAGGTGGCCAGACATGAAAAGTTCTATTCAGTGGAAGAATAGAGTGATCAGTTAGCTCAGTCGTGTTCTCTTAGTAAATTCAGGAACACCACATAGAGGGTGATGGCAGAAGTGAGAAGGTGCTCAAAGACCACCAAGAGTGTGGTCAAGTCACGTCAACAGAGTGGGTCAGACAGACGACTACCGCTAAGAGGGTAATAAGGAAACTGAGCCCCTCTTCTCCCAGGACTCCTCCAGTTCCTGAGAGTCTTTCAGTTTGTGAAGCCAATGGTCCACTGACCCTAGGGACTCATGGGCTATGATCTCCCTTCTGGCCATGGGAATCTTTACAATCAATGACTTACCAGAGGTCCTCTGCATGAGCCTCTTTCTTGCACTCAAAGGAAAAAACTGAGAAGTGCAGAGAAATAAAAGAGTTCTGTGGAACTAAAGTGGCAAGTAAATAACTTCAAGCCTTTCTCCCCTTCCATGTTTATCAGTGAAAAACAATACAGGCAGATTCTTTTTACAGTGAGAGTTGATGCAGGTTATATAAAATGATTAGAGATTTCACTGTCAGAAAAGATTTGAGGGGAAATTTTTGCATATTTTTTAAACTAACAAAGTCTCCAGTTCCACTCATTGGAAAAGACCCTGATACTGGCAAAGACTGAAGGCAAGAGGAGAAGAGGGTGGCAGAGGATGTGATGGTTGGCTAGCATGACCGATTCAATGGACATGAACTTGGGCAAACTCCAGGAGATGGTGAGGTACAGGGAGGCCTGGCCTGTTGCTGTCCATGGGGTCACACAGAGTTGGACAGGACTGAGCACGCACACACAACTGTTGAATGAACGTGGTCGAGTTTTGGAAGGGACTGGTAATACAGGACCTACAGGAGCATTAGGATGACAATGTTTATAGGAGGACGAAAAGGGAGTGTGAAGAATGATTTTATTATAACATGACCAGCCGTTTCAGTTCTCTGCTCTTCATGGAGACTAAAGAGGGTGGCGGCAAACAAAATCAAATGAAGAGCCCATCAAATGTAATTTGGCCGAACAGGTACTGTCACTTTGCCCATGCAGAAATGGCAACACGTATGTCTTACTGGAATGTGCAGGACTCCGGAAACCTCCCTCCAGCCACAAAGACCTCCTGCTATCAGGAATCAACTCAGATCTCTCCATCTCCAAGCCCCTCTGCCGGTACTGCTCTTTCTGATTTCATGCATGACTCTTCAGGTGGGCAGACACACACACACACACACACACACACTACTTCGTGCTGTTTTCACCGCTGAGCAAAGCACCATATGTATCTACTTAATAATGTTTCTCTCTCTCCAGTTAGATCACAGGTGCCACAAGATCAGGAATGCGATCTGCTTTTCTCTCTGTTGTACCCGTAGCTCCTAGTCTTATGATAATAGAAGTGAAGAGACACAGGCTTGATCCCTGGGTCAGGAAGATCCCTTGGAGGAGGAAATGGCAACCCACTCCAGTATTCTTGCCTGGGAAATCCCATGGACAGGACTCTGGTGGGCTACAGTCCATAGGATCGCACAGAGTCAGACACAACTGAGCACACACACAATTGTTGAATGAATGTGGTAGAGTTTTGGAAGGTCCTGGTAATACAGTACCTGCAGGAGCATTAATGTGGATATAATGAGCTGTTGTTTTATATAATGTAATATTATATATAAATATTTACTTGGCTCAAAGGAAATAAGCTCATATATTAAGTATTATATAATATTAATATATTACATATAATGTATATCAGAGCTTAATATATATTAATTATACTATATAATGTTTTGCCTTATAACTCAGTAAGGAAAAAATACAGCTCTTTGAAACTATGGTAAATAGAAAGCATGTGAACATTTCTAGTTAACAGCCATCCTGGTGAGTTCAAGTATCATAACAGCAAACAAGCCAGACTCCTAAAAGAAGATTCAAATGACATTCTTTTTTTTTTTTGCTGTGCCACGTGGCTTGTGGGATTTTAGTTCCCCAACCAGGGATTAAACCTGGGGCTGCAGCAGTGAAAGCTATGAGTTCTAACCACTGGAACTCCAGGGAAGTCCCTATATGACATTTTAAAATGACAAGAATTCCCCTATCTAAATGTGTGCCTATTTCGTCCGGTCACATTTCTAAATAAACAACTTCCCCTCATTATGAGCCCAAGTGGAATTTAGCGAGCAGGCATATTAGAGGCTGAAATTATGTTAGATTCGTCACGGCATCTTGAGTCATTCTTCCTGCCTGTAGAAGGACTACAGATCACTTTTCCCCTGTCTTTTAATCTAGACAACTACAGTTTCTCCTCTAAAAGCAACAAGTTGGAGAGCTGAGCAGTGAAAAGCCACTAGCTCAGTGACATCCAAGCTCCTCAGCTTCCCCTGAAATGGCCACTTACCAACCTCCCTCCGTTGGACCATTTTGCACAAAACGGTTTCTGGTTCCACAGGGAAGGCTCATGGAGGGTTCTATATTAGTGAGTGACGACCTGGAAGGTTTTAATAAACACTGATCCTGTGACAATTTCTGTATTTCTTCATGAACCAATTACCACTAGGAGATTTGTCTTTCCCGTGGCGGAAAAACCATCATCTATTCATAATCCCTCTTACTAGATTTTTTCCTCATTTAAGGCTGGATTCAATAAAATTTCATTCTGGCTCCCCCTTCTCAGAAATCCATAAAAGCCTTGAGAAAACATTTTGAGCATATTGTCTCTGCACAATTTGATATCCTTTCCACCACAGGCCATTACTCTGGTAAACTCAGTAAACCCTAATTTAGATCCACAATGTAATGCTTTCCTATCTGGCTGCGTGAACACGTTTCTTAAAAATAAAACATGGTAGGAAAGTCTTCCTCTGAAGGCTTGCACACAGAGGAAGCTTCATCTATTTCCCTTTCACCATGAGAGAAGAGACGAGAAAACAATTTATGAGTCATTTCCATTCTGACAGATGTGACAATGATGGGAAATTCGATGCCTGCCAAGAGCTTTTATCAACTAGGTTATAACGACGAGTAATAAGTGTAAATAATAAATGGCTGGAATCTTAGGGGAAAGGATGGCAATATGAAACGATGTTTGGTCCGTCGGATGGGGGCTCTGTGACTCTTGGAATTCCCTGCCTTCCCAGTAGAGTTTTGGCCTGACAATAAACAACAGTTTAGTACTTTATCTAATCCTAGCCAGGAGGTGAGTTCAACAGCAAGCTTTTGCAGATGTTCACATCCAATAATCTATCCATAATTGATGAAACAGGGAGGTCAGATGTAATGGCTGCTGCTATTCCAGCAACAAATAAATGGTTATTGACAAAACAAGCCAGCGTGGTGCAGAGCGCAGAGCAGTGACAGGCAGGCGGCAAGGCTGAACGGAGGCCGGGAGGACGATTCGGATTTCTTGGCAGGCGAGCTGAGTGGCAGGAGGGCCACACTGACACACAAACAGATGCAGGGGCCTTGGAAAAGAAAAGGGAGGTTGCTGAAGCGTGCACGTGAGTGTGCATGCGTGTGCACACACACACACACACTAAGAAGAAGAAGACAGTTGGAGGCAGAGAAGAAAAGGTTAAGTGAGCCTAGGGCAAGGCTGGGGACCCAGGTAAGTACAAATGTGTGTGGTTCAGAAATGCCTTTGAATATGTGTGCTGTGGCCCAGCTGGCTGGCTGCTTTCATCACCAGTGTGTCTTTGCTCACATCACTGGCTGTCACTCTGTGCTGCCTGGATGACTCGACCACCAAAGTGGATGCATGGGACACCTTGGTGCCCAAACCTTCCCACTGAGGGATACTCACTGATATTCCGTTTAACACTGCAGATGCCATTTTCCCCTATATATTAAAAAAAAATCTAGGAAAATCATGCAATTTTACTATTTTCAGATAAGCCAAAATTGCTTAATTGTGCAGCTGCCCAGTTTCTTAAGACTGAGAATAATCCTGAAATACATGTTGCCTAAATTCAAATTTAGTGCTAAGGACTGTGAGTGGAAGGCAAAGTTTTCTTTAACAGTAAAAAGACAAAAGTGACACTCTAGTCAACTCAACCTAGGCAGAGAGTATAAGAAATGCAATAACCGAGTATACTTTTATTGGCTGAATAAAATTCAAGATATTTAAACGTAAATAAACAGCTGAAATCTTACATTTCTACTCCAGTGCTAAAAAATAATGGTTTTTACACAGTTTTCTATGTAATATAAGATGAAGAATGGTAAAATGAAATGGTGCTTACTACTGCTATAGGTAGCCATAAAGAGGCTTGGGACAGAGCTGTTTTAAATATTAATATTCTGAAAATCACTTAAATCAATTTAACACTCTTCAGTGGTTTATTTAGAAGTGTGATTTATTTTATATTCTGCAACCAATGCCTTTGATCAGCCCTGAAATAACATATGAGCTGAAAATAAAAAGGCAAAACAAATTGCTGCTAACATTCTTATAGTAAGTTTTAGGCTTTATAGGCTAAACTAGAAAATTACCATTATATTGGGCATTTTCAAATTATTTATCAATACCTAGAAACAGAATTACAGAGCCCCAAAGATCATTTCTGTAATCATATTCTAGTGACTTGGCTTCTTGAGCTCTGCCATCTACCCTGCTGGGGTCTCCCTAGTCAGCAACTTCGACCTACCCCAGACCCTGGAACCATTCCTACCCACGGTCTTCCAGGGCAGAAGCTTTGTGTCAGATTGGTTTGCTGCAAATTATACTTTGATTTCAAACTTTATTGAAAGTGACCGGGTTCTTGCCATGTGCCTTGAAACCAAGTCCCCAGCAACTGCCCCAGCCTTCGGAGCTGCATCCCTGCCTTCTTACCTGAATCTCTGCCTTGGTACCTGGTCGGGTCCCTAGGTGCTGTGAGTCTGGAGACCTTCCTTACCACCATCAGCACGCTCCCATTAGAAGTTCCACTCCTGAACCCCAGTCCCTGTGACCTGGTGCTTGTCAATTGCCAATGGCAGTCACTACCATTAATCGACTTTAATTGGCTTCCTGGGTGGTGCTAGTGGTAAAGAACCCGCCTGTCAATGCAGGAGACATAGGAGATGTAGGTTCCATCCCTGGGTCAGGCAGATCCCCTGGAGGAGAGTAAGGCAACCCACTCCAGTATTCTTGCCTAGAGAATCCCATGGACAGAGGAGCCTGGTGGGCTACAATCCATGGGGTCACACAGCATTGGACACGACTGAAGAGATGCTGCATGCACGCACCATTAATTGAGCAAAAACTACATGTGTGCCGTGTTTTACAGTTTTGATATCTTTGGTCTTCACAGAGCCCTCTGAGACAAATAGTAATAGTTCCATTGCACAAATGAGAAATAGGAAGTGCAGAGAGGTTAACTCGTGCTAGTATACACAGTGCTCGAGTAGGAAGAGAAGAAAGGAAGTTGAACTGGGTTTACTGGACTTAAAATCCTGCCTTTTCTCTTCTTAAGCTCTGTGATAGGTCTGCTGCCGGTAACCCTGAGCATGGTCGTGCTGACCTAGACCTCACAGCTTACTGCCTCATGGCACCATTCCCACAAGATATCCTCCACTCACCTACAGGGGCACCCACTCCCCAGTATCCAATGTGCTAGATGTTAACCTCATGCTTGCCCAGTTACAGCTTTGTCTATTACCAGATATGACTTTTCACCACATGGCTAATAATAGTACTTGGTACTAATTAATCCTCCTTCTTTTTTTCTTTTTCTTTTTTTTGGGGGGCGCCACATGGCTTACAGGATCTTAGTTTCCTGATCAGGGATTGAACCTGGCCCTCTATAGTGGAGGCATAGAGCCCTAACCACTAGACCACCAGAGAATTCTTAACACTGAATATTTCCTGTGTCTCTCCTCTGCCTGAGTGACCCCTTTTTCACCCAGACACAAAGCATGTCACATTACAATGCCCACAAAGCCTTCTGTGATCCCACCTTTACCTGTCTGACTTTAGCTCTTTTTCCTCTGCTCCCCTTTTGCTTCTCCTCAGCCTAACTGGCCCCAAGCCTCTGGGGCATATTGCTGCCTTGAGGATTTGATCCTGACCATCATCCTTGCTTGGAATGTCCTTCTCTCACCTGCGTGAGTAACTCTCCCACTTGCTTCCAGTCTTCTGGCCAATGACAACCTCTCAGCAAGGCCTCTGATCATCCATTTAAAATTCCTCCCACTTACCACTTGCTTTGGCATGCCTGAATTATTCCTTTGTATTTTTTCTTTATACCTCTATGGCTTATGATGGTCTAATGAACTATCAGTTGTTCATTTTATTTCATGTTCCTTGTCTTTCTCTGCTGGGATGGAAGCTCCATGAGGACAAAAACCTTTGTCTGTTTGGCTGTTGATGTATTTCAAGTGCCTGGAGCAGGATTTGGCAACAGGTGCTCTGAAACGATTTCCTGGATGAAAATGTCATAGACTTCTCTTGAGACTACACATATTAACTAATTTAATCTCCCCAATACCCACAGGTAGGCATTATTGTTATTATTATTACCATTACTACTTTTTTTTAAAGATGAGGAAACTGAGGCACAAAGAGGTGAAGCCACTGGGCCAAGATCATACAAGTGGTAAGTGATCAAGGAAACACAGTGGACCCAGGTCACTTGATTTCAGAGGCAGTGCTGTTACCTGGCCCTCTCTCCCACAAGGCTCCCTGACAGTGCCACCGTGCAGACAGGGCTCCAAGTTCTGTTTCCTTCTGGGACCACCTGTCCTGGTGTCAACCAAGATTATAAGAGCAACGTTCTACAACAATGTCGTTAAGGAAACTGAACAAGGCTTAATGACTGGCCCAAGGCCAAAGCACTTGTTAACAGAACCACAGCTAAAACTCAGGAAGTCTGACTCCCAGTTTGGTGGTCTTTCTGGTGCATTCAGAACTGATTTTTAAGATCAGAGTGACTGTTTGGGCAGTACTTTTCCATTCCTACACAATCTATTACAAAAAACAATTAAAAAGTCATTTTCGCTTTGCAGACTTGAGACAATTATTAATGAATATTTATGTAACATTTTAAAGGGAAAATGTTTATTTTGGTAATATCCATGATATTATAACATATAAAATGAACATCATAAACAGTCACTCTGCTGTAAGCTAATATAAGCTCACAGGGAAAATGAATATGTTTAATTAAATTTAGGGAAAAGGTATAGTTAAATCATTTGCAATACAATAATAAGGACCAATATACCATTAACTTCTTACTATTCCATTGGAATTGTCAGCTACATTCTATATTAATAAATACCATCTTCATTTTACGAAGTGAGATGTTGAGAGATTTGTCAATGATCTGCTAAGTTAGCACTGGCAGCTGGAATAACATAATCCTTGCACTAACCCAGCAAAAAAACACACACACACAAAAAAAAACAAAACCACTTCTACTCCTCCATACTATTCACCAGCATTTATTGAAGGAGTGCAGTATGTTAGGCATAGTTCTAAGTATTTTCTGCATATTAACCCATTTAACCTTCACAACCATCTTATGAGTACTTATTAGTACCTAACTGTTACTAATGTAATCCTCATGGCATCTGGTCCCATCACTTCATGGGAAATAGATGGGGAACAGTAGAAAGAGTGTCAGACTATTTTTTTGGGCTCCAAAATCACTGCAGAGGGTGACTGCAGCCATGAAATTAAAAGACGCTTACTCCTTGGAAGAAAAGTTATGACCAACCTAGATAGCATATTCAAAAGCAGAGACATTACTTTGCCATCTCAGGTCCGTCTAGTCAAGGCTATGGTTTTTCCAGTGGTCCTGTATGGATGTGAGAGTTGGACTGTGAAGAAGGCTGAGCGCCGAAGAATTGATGTGTTTGAACTGTGGTGTTGGAGAAGACTCTTGAGAGTCCCTTGGACTGCAAGGAGATCCAACCAGTCCATTCTGAAGAAGATCAATCCTAGGATTTCTTTGGAAGGAATGATGCTAAAGCTGAAGCTCCAGTACTTTGGCCACCTCATGAGAAGAGTTGACTCATTGGAAAAGACTCTGATGCTAGGAGAGATTGGGGGCAGGAGGAGAAGGGGATGACCCAGGATGAGATGGCTGGATGGCATCACGGACTCGATGGATGTGAGTGTGAGTGAACTCCAGGGGATGGTGATGGACAGGGAGGCCTGATGTGCTGTGATTCATGGGGTCGCAAAGAATCGGACACAACTGAGTGACTGAACTGAACTGAACTATGCTGCAGGTGAGAAATAGAAGCACAAGAGAGCTTAAGTAGCTCACCCAAGGTCACAGGACTAGAAGTGGCAGGACCAGGATCTGGAATCAGGCAACGTGACTCTAGGGACCCTGCTCTTAAAGACTACATCACACTGTGATAATGGTTGAGACAGCAACAGAGAGAACTGAAATCTACTGGAAGGACCTTATCTCCCTCCTCCTATTTTATTTTATTCAAAAATCATAATCATTCTGCCCCTATCAGCTGTTTTAGCTGCAAATCTAGTGAAAGATACTTTTAATGCTCACCCCCTTGCATTTACTGAGAGTTTCTGGAACACAGAAGATTTGTATCAGTAGCAAGAAGAGACCAGGGGTTGTAGGAATGTGTTTAAATACGCTGCTTTCAAAAAAGAATTTGATTACTTTTTCTGTTTTACAGATGTATTAATACTAGTGCTGCTACATACTTCACTGTCAGCTAAACAGCCAGAGGAAACAAGGCAAATTCAGCTAAGCAGGCAAGTCTCAACCCAAGAGGAATCCATGGTACTCCATTATCTATGAGCGCAAGGGGGAGATGGAAGATGAAAATGAGAGGGGAGAATTCCTGACATCTCCTCTGGAGAAGCTACAAAGCAGTGGGTCACTACTAGCCTGATGCCACTGGACACTACTCCTTCCTGCATCCTCACACCCTCTTTTCCTAATTCTGTCCTCATTCTGAACTGGCCCAGCAGTTGAGAGGTGATTTTTCTTTTTAATCATCAAGCATTATTCGATACTAATTTCTATTGGGCATGAATAACAAAATGTTATTTATGCCAACCAGTAGTTACTTAAGCAGAACAAATGAGAATGTTATTAAAAATGTACATGACCTGGCTATTATAAACAGTGCTGCGATGAACATTGGGGTACATGTGTCTCTTTCTATTCTGGTTTCCTCGGTGTGTATGCCCAGCAGTGGGATTGCTGGGTCATAAGGAAGTTCTATTTGCAATTTTTTAAGGAATCTCCACACTGTTCTCCATAGTGGCTGTACTAGTTTGCATTCCCATCAACAGTGTAAGAGGGTTGGGTCCCTTTTCTCCACACCCTCTCCAGCATTTATTGCTTGCAGACTTTTGGATTGCAGCCATTCTGACTGGTGTGAAGTGGTACCTCATTGTGGTCTTGATTTGCATTTCTCTGATAATGAGTGATGTTAAGCATCTTTTCATGTGTTTGTTAGCCATCCATATGTCTTCTTTGAAGAAATGTCTATTTAGTTCTTTGGCCCATTTTTTGATTGGGTCGTTTATTTTTCTGGAATTGAGCTGCATAAGTTGCTTGTATATTTTTGAGATTAGTTGTTCGTCAGTTGCTTCATTTGCTATTATTTTCTCCCATTCCGAAGGCTGTTGTTTCACCTTGCTTATATTATCCTTTGTTGTACAGAAGCTTTTAATTTTAATTAGATCCCATTTGTTTATTTTTTCTTTTATTTCCAGAATTCTGGGGGATGGGTCATAGAGGATCCTGCTGTGACGTATGTCGGAGAGGGTTTTGCCTATGTTCTCCTCTAGGAGTTTTATAGTTCTGGTCTTACATTTAGATCTTTAATCCATTTTGAGTTTATTTTTGTGTGTGGTGTTAGAAAGTGATCTAGTTTCATTCTTTTACAAGTGGTTGACCAGTTTTCCCAGCACCACTTGTTAAAGAGATTGTCTTTACTCCACTGTATATCCTTGCCTCCTTTGTCAAAGATAAGGTGTCCATAGGTGTGTGGATTTATCTCTGGGCTTTCTATTTTGTTCCACTGATCTATATTTCTGTCTTTGTGCCAGTACCATACTGTCTTGATGACTGTGGCTTNTAGAGCAGACTTTTGGACTCTGAGGGAGAGGGAGAGGGTGGGATGATTTGGGAGAATGGCATTGAAACATGTATACTATCATGTAAGAAACGAATCGCCAGTCTATGTTCAATGCAGGATACAGGATGCTTGGGGCTGGTGCATGGGGATGACCCAGAGAGGTGTTATGGGGAGGGAGGTGGGAGGGGGGTTCATGTTTGGGAACTCATGTACACCCGTGGTGGATTCATGTCAATGTATGGCAAAACCAATACAGTATTGTAAAGTAAAATAAAAATTAAAATTAAAAAAAATAAAGAGAAAAAAATAAAGGCAATTAAAGCAGAAAAAAAAATAAAAAATAAAGTGTACATGAGAGATGTGTGATGAGACTCAACAAGGGAGTTTAAAATCATCTTACTGACAACTCCCCCAGTTGCAACAGCATCAGCAGTTACGTGTGGAGCTGACTCCTCAGTCAGTCTTGGCTCTGCATTTGCTGGCTTTGTGACAATGAGGTGGCCACTTAGTCTGAGTCTCAACCTTCTTCATCTGTGAAATGGGAGTACACAAGAAATACTAGTAACATCTGCCTCTTAAGGATCTTGTGAGTATTAAATGAGCCAAAGCATATAAATAATAAGGCTGAATACAGTTCTAGACACATAACATGTAAAGACACATTGGTTTTTATTGCTCAAGACGATTCTGTTCAGTTAGGGCTCATTTGAAGTCATGGGACAAAAACCACCCCAATCTAATTTAGGCCAAAGGGAAAAATAGGGACTCAAATGCTACTAGGAATTGTTCTCTTGATTTCTTATGTTGGTTTTTCTCTCTCTGTGTCAACTGTATTCTCTCAGCCCACCATCCTCCATGGCTCTAGAAGCTCCCAGGCACAGAAGGCTGGCTCTGATTAAGCAAATATATTGGGACTTTCTTGGCAGTCCAGTGGTTAAGACTTCACCTTCCCAAGAAGGGGATGTGGGTCCAGGAACTAAGATCCCACATGCTTCACAGCCAAAGAGCCAAAACATAAAACTGAAGCAATATTGTAACAAATTTACTAAAGATTTTAAAAAAGATTCATGTCAAAAAAAAACCAAAAAACCTTAAAAACCAACTTTATGAGGTAAGCAATCTGACTTAGCTCATTTCAGGACCCTCTCCTAGGGATTCACTGGGTCAAGAGGCAGTGGTGTTGGTAATATTTGTAATCCAAGGTTAGAAATGAGGCTATAGCCAGTAGAAAGGTGGCACTTGGAATGGTGTGATGTTCTGGAAAGACACAGATGTCTTCCTAATTGCTATTAAATCCTCTGCATAGCTGCTTCTCCTCCAATGGCTTTATCTCAGTTAACAATATCATCATACTTAGGATTACTTGAACAAAAAAACCCCAGATTCAACTTGGATTCCTACCCTGTCTCCATACTTTCATCTACCCAGACAGCAAAACTGTAAAATTGGGTAATATCTCTCAAATGTTGTCTATGAGGATTTACACCACCACCACCAAGTTCAAGGGCTCATCATTCTTCACTGGAAATATTTCAAAAAAAACCCCATAATTAGTCTTCCCTCCTCTACTCTTTCTTTTTGATTTGTCCTACACACAACTGCCCTTTCGTCTTTCAAAACAAGTCCCTCCCCTACTCAGTGTCATCCCACCACCCAGTCTCTCCAGCCTCCCCACCCAGGCTCTCCAGCTTCCCTGCCCAAGAGCTCCACTCCCCCCCACTCACACCCCAGCGTGACTGGAATGCTTTTCTGCGTTCTTCAGCCTTTACTTGAGCTGCTTCCTCTCCACTGAGGGGTCTGGAAAGGTCCCACTCAAATGTCATTACCTCCATCTTCAAATAAGATAAAGCTTCCCTGTTGCTTCTCTGGCTCTGGTTCCTGTTACAAGCACAGCATGAGTGTCTATTAGGGGCCTATTTCCTCTGTGGACAATGCAGGCTTGCAGGACAATACGAACCTACTTGAGGATGAGGAAATGGCTCAAATCTCTTATTCAACAACGTGTACCAAACTGAACTCTAAAACAAATAATAGTCTATCACCACTATATATAAAATAGATAACAAGGACGTACTGTTCTTATTGTCATGGCCCTGGGTTCACTCCCTGGTCAGATAATTAAGACCCCAATATGCATGTGGTACAGCAAAAAAAAAAAAATAAATAAAATAAAATAAACTCTTATATTAAAAAAAAAGAAACCAACAAGATCTATTGAATAGCACAGGCAACTATCTTCAATATCTTACAATAACCTATAATGGAAAAGAATCAGAAAAAGTATATATATATATATATACACACACACATATATTAATATTATATATATTATAACATAAAATATTCCCTGGTGGCTCAACTGGTAAAGAATCCTCCTGCACTGCAGGAGAGCTGGGTTTGATCCCTGGGTTGAGAAGATTCCCTGGAGAAGGGAATGGCTACCCCCTCCAGTTTTCTGGCCTGGAGAATTCCATGGGGTCGCAGAGAGTTGGACAGGACTGAGCCTTCAATATATTCACATTATAATATATTGAACATATATGAACAGTAATGCAGTTATAATATTTGTATATACATATTTCAGTCACAATATTGACATATATGCATAATTGTGTTATACACCTGAAACACAACACTGTAAATCAGCTATATTTTAATAAAACATTTTTTAAAAATACATAAAAATAGTCTATCATCTATATCAGTTCAGTTCAGTTTCTCAGTCGTTTCCAACCCTTTGAGACTCCATGAATGGCACCGCGCCAGGCTTCCCTGTCCATCACCAACTCCCAGAATTCAAACTCATGTCCATCGAGTTGGTGATGCCATCCAGCCATCTCATCCTCTGTCGTCCCCTTCTCCTCCTGCCCCCAATCCCTCCCAGCATCAGAGTCTTTGCCAATGAGTCAACTCTTCGTATGAGGTGGCCAAAGTACTGGAGTTTCAGCTTTAGCATCATTCCCTCCAAAGAACACCCAGGGCTGATCTCCTTCAGAATGGACTGGTTGGATCTCCTTGCAGTCCAAGGGACTCTCAAGAGTCTTCTCCAACACCACAGTTCAAAAGCATCAATTCTTCAGCACTCTGCCTTCTTCACAGTCCAACTCTCACATCCATACATGACCACAGGAAAAACCATAGCCTTGACTAGACGGACCTTTGTTGACAAAGTAATGTGTCTGCTTTTCAATATGCTATCTAGGTCGGTCATAACTTTCCTTCCAAGGAGTAAGCGTCTTTTAATTTCATGGCTGCAATCACCATCTGCAGTGATTTTGGAGCCCCCCAGAAATAATGTCTGACACTGTTTCCACTGTTTCCTCATCTATTTCTCATGAAGTGATGGGACCAGATGACATGATCTTCGTTTTCTGAATGTTGAGCTTTAAGCCAACTTCTTCACTCTCCACTTTCACTTTCATCAAGAGGCTTTTAGTTCCTCTTCACTTCCGCCATAAGGGTGGTGTCATCTGCATATCTGAGGTTATTGATATTTCTCCCGGTAGTCTTGATTCCAGCTTGTGCTTCTTCCAGTCCAGCGTTTCTCATGATGTACTCTGCATAGAAGTTAAATAAGCAGGGTGACAACATATAGCCTTGACGTACTCCTTTTCCTATTTGGAACCAGTTGGTTGTTCCATGTCCAGTTCTAACTGTTGCTTCCTGACCTGCATACAGGTTTCTCAAGAGGCAGGTCAGGTGGTCTGGTATTCCCATTTCTTTCAGAATTTTCCACAGTTTATTGTGATCCACACAGTCAAAGGCTTTGGCATAGTCAATAAAGCAGAAATAGATGTTTTTCTGGAACTCTCTTGCTTTTTCCATGATCTAGTGGATGTTGGCAATTTGATCTCTGGTTCCTCTGCCTTTTCTAAAACCAGCTTGAACATCAGGAAGCTCACGGTTCAAGTATTGTTGAAGCCAGGGTTGGAGAATTTTGAGCATTACTTTACTACTGTGTAAGATGAATGCAATTGTGCTGTAGTTTGAGCATTCTTTGGCATTGCCTTTCTTTGGGACTGGAATGAAAACTGACCTTTTCCAGTCCTGTAGCCACTGGTGAGTTGTCCAAATTTGCTGGCATATTGAGTGCAGCACTTTCACAGCATCATCTTTCAGGATTTGAAATAGTTCAACTGGAATTCCATCAACCTCCACTAGCTTTGTTCATAGTGATGCTTTCTAAGGCCCACTTGACTTCACATTCCAAGATGTCTGGCTCTAGGTGAGTGATCACACCATCGTGATTATCTTGGTCATGAAGATCGTTTTTGTACAGTTCTGTGTATTCTTGCCACCTCTTTTTAACATCTTCTGCTTCTGTTAGGTCCATACCATTTCTGTCCTTTATTGAGCTCATCTTTGCATGAAATGTTCCGTTGGTATCTCTAATGTTCTTGAAGAGATCTCTAGTCTTTCCCATTCTGTTGTTTTCCTCTATATTATTTCCTCTATTTCTTTGCATTGATTGCTGAGGAAGGCTTTCTTCATCGACATAGTAATTACTATTCTTGTTCATATGGACTTTGGCCAGATTTACTTAGGATACCAAAAGCCATAAGGCTGTATTTTTCTCCCTGTTTACATTGTTTTATATTTTGTAATTTATATGATTTTCTTTTCACTTTTCCAGGTCATCTTTAAGTGTCATTTATTACTTTTTAAGCACTTAATAACTTTCTTTAATATTTTGGGATAAGATGAGCTGCAGAAATGACCAACTGCTATGATCAATACTGTGCAGGAGATTTTTACTACAGTCTATATAACACTTACTGAAAACATTAATTAAAGTCTTTAAATTTTCATGGAATAGAAAGAAATAATTCCTTACTTTTTCTTACTACAAAAACAATATATGCTGTTAGAAATTTTGGGGAATACAGATCCATCACTCCCCCCAAAACTGAAAATTAAAGTCATCCATTATTCCAGCTTCCAGGATAACCACTGAAAGTAATTTGGTGTTTCTAGTATTTTCATACATGGTGTGCATGTGTGCTCAGTTGTGTCTGATTCTTTGGGACTCCATGGACTGTAGGTGACCAGGCCCCTCTGTGGAATTTTCCAGGCAAGAATACTGGAGCAGGTTGCCATTTCTTTCTCCAGGGGATCTTCCCCACCCAGAGACAGAATTAACATCTCTAGCATCTCCTGCATTGGCAAGTGGGTTCTCTACCAGCTGAGCCACTGGGAAAGGTCCATTATTTTCATATATATGTATGTAATGTAAATACATATAAGTACGGCCTTAATATACATTGTACTGTACCCCTATGTTTTGCTAAATATGGCAATAATATTTTTATTGTTATAAAATATTTATTTTTGTGTCATAGGGTACTCAACAATGTTTAATCAATTTGCTATTGAACATTTACTTTGTTTTTGGATTTTCCCCCCTTAAAAACAACACATAACATTGTGTATAAAAGTTACAGCTAAATTTCTGTATACATTAATAATTAAAAGAATACTATAACTAAATATTTATATATATTATTTCCTGTAGATAAATTCTTTAAATGGATAATTCCTGAGTCAGAAGATATGCAAAATTATGAGTGTTCTTAAAACAACAAATCTACCATTTATTGAATGCTCACTAAGTGCCAAGTACATCACTATCTTGTCTCATCTCATCCTCACAGTAACTTTATCACCCATTTTATGGGATGGAAAAGGAAGCTTAGGAGTCAAGTGATCTGCATGGGTGTATTTGACAACATCAGTGCTGCTCCCATAATCTGTGCAGCCAACGGCTGCTGAGGCAGCACCTGGAACTTCCTGTCTGATGGCTGGGTTCATGGTAAAGTGGAACTGCCAGAGAATTAGTGTCCTTGGAAGACAGAGGATGGGAATTCACGGGTAAATACACCAGGTCCCTTGTTCCTCTGTTGGGATAACTGCTTGGTTTCCGGAGAGTGCCAGCACGGCTGAGCTCTATTTGCCTCTAATGGCAACACACCTCTGTGGGCTCCTTCTTTTGCCTGATGCTCCTGCCGGTGGAACCTCTCCCAGACAAACAAGTTGTCCTCCAATCCATGTCTCCAAGTCTGCGACTGGGAACCCCAGTCAAAACGTCAAGATTCTAAGTCGAACAGCAGTGCAAAAATGTACACCAGAAACTCAAAGAATACTTTGAAAGCTCTGCAAAAAATATCTGAAAATGCATATTTGAGCAAGAACCATGAGACACATTGAGGTTGCAATCAAAAGCATTTTGTGACTGTTGTTTTATGTGATTTATAACTTAGCTGGTAAAGAATCTTCCTGTAATGCAAGAAACCCTGGTTCGATTCCTGGATCAGGAAGATCCCCTGGGGAAGGGATAGGCTAACCCCTCCAGTATTCATGGGCTTCCCTGGTGGCTCAGATGGTAAAAATCCACCTGCAATATGGGAGACCTGAGTTCGATCCCTGGGTTGGGGAGATCCCCCGGAGGAGGGCATGGCAACCCACTCCAGTACTCTTGCTTGGAGAATCCCCATGGACGGAGGAGTTTGGTGGGCAACAGTCCATGAGGTTGCGAAGAGTCAGTCATGACTGAGTGATTAAGGACAGCACATACAGTCGAGTTGGCAACACTCTTCAGAGCAGGGCACACTACTGACCTGTGCATGACCCCCTGATTGCTTTTTGTACATATTTTCCCCTCTGTTCTCCCTCTGTCTTTTATTCCCTTTCCACTCTAAGGCCCTCTCTAATGTGTTGCTGAAGAGTTTCTCTGTGGAGTGGGGCTGGCACCACAGGGTAATCACACAGTGACTCTCGTCCACCCCATTCCTCTAAACCGGACTCCACTTCGAACCATTGTTCCTGCTGTTTCACACCCTTGCCAACCTTTGATACAATTTGACTTTCTAATCTTTTGCCTCTAAGTTACAATTTTATGTAAAAAGAATCTTAACCTCCCTTGAAATGCTCAGAAATGAAAGCTGTTACACACATCTATGTAATCAACCCTTGATTATTCAAGAACTAAACATCATTTTCTGGGTTGGTTAGTTTTTTTCACTGTCTTCCTTCTTTTTCTCTATCCCTGGCCATCAGCATTATCATTTAGAAAAAAAGAAATAGAAGATATTCACACACATAAAAAAACAGTGGTTTAGTCTTCAGTGAGTCTACTTTCTTAGTTATAAACTAAACTTTTACATGATTAAGGAGAAAGTTGAAATTACTGCGTAAAATAGTTTTTACATAGTTTTTTAAGGATATAGTTTGAAAATTAAGAGTATAGTATTAATGCTATCTTTTAGAATCTAGTATATGTTGCTATTGTTGCACACTGGTGGTGGTGGTTTAGTTACTAAGTTGTGTCCAACTCTAGTGACCCCATGGACTGTAGCCCGCCAGGCTCCTCTATCCATGGGATTTCCCAGGTAAGAATATTGGAGTGGGTTGCCATTTCCTTCTCCAGGGGACCTCCCTGTCCCAGGGATCAAACCCAGGTCTCGTGCATTGTAGACAGTCTCCTACATCACAGGTGGTCTCCTGAGTTGCAGGCAAATTCTTTACTTACTGAACCATCAGCAGCATTAATTATACTGATAATGTTTAAAAATGCAGCAGTTACTTGAAGATCATGTAACTGTCTACACTACAGATAGATCTGAGAATACTTTGGATAAACTTTAAGATGTTGAATTATATTTTCTTTCTGCAGTTACCTTGCATGTTGTAGAGGAAATATATGCGCTTTGGCTCTCTCTGTAATGATGAAGTCTGACGTGCACATGATTGTGGTTTAGCCCATCTAATCCTACAGTCGTCTCCAGGTCCTTGCAGGTGTGATGACTTCTTTGAGGGCCTCTGGATCCACGTGTCCTAACAGCTGTGCTGTTGCCTCCAGGTCTGTCATACAATTAGTCTTGTGATGAACTAGTCAGGTTGCTTTATTGCTCCAGAGAACATTTTCATATGCTAGGCCTTGAACTTTAAGGAGTCTACACACATTATGTTCCATATGTCACTGTTCGGGATAGTTGATTAGAATCTCAATTTTCAGAGTCTTGGAGTTCATCCTCTTTAGAATGAACCAAATAAAAATAATTAACCTTCTCTTCATTTTCTCTCAAAACAGATATTAGAAATTTTTGCACTATTTCTTAAAATGTGAATGACTGGAAA
>SJYQ01002854.1:764250-778296 GCA_006410935.1 Redunca redunca
GTCCCTGGGATTCTCCAGGCAAGAACACTGGAGTGGGTTGCCATTTCCTTCTCCAATGCATGCATGCATGCTAAGTCGCTTCAGTCGTGTCTGCCTCTGTGTGACCCTATGCACAGCAGCCGATCAGGCTCCTCCATCCACAGGATTCTTCAGGTAAGAATACTGGAGTGGTTTGCCATTTCCTTCTCCAATTACATGTATTAATCGTTTATTAATATGTTAAAGCCTTCAAATCGAGATCAAAATTAGAATTTCAGAGTCCCTTCTGTTTCACATCATGAGAACCATTAATTAGGGATATTTACATATGACAGGTTTTTCTAAGTCAAGATTGTTTGGAAAAAATAATCACATAAAAATCCTTAAACAGATGGGCAACATTTTGGAAGGGAGAAGAAATTTATGAGAGATAGTAGTTGAATATAGGGGCAAGATACTGAAAATCTGAAAATATTCCAACATAAATTTAAAATACGAGTGAGAGAATAAAAAAAGTGTATGGAGTTGATGATAAGAATTAATGATAGACTGAATATGAGAAGGCAAAGGCTAAAACTATCGGAGCACTTTCTCAGCGTGAGGATGATCAGATCCCGCGCCTAGCATGATGTCTCTGTAACAAGGTGCTCAATAAACAACTGTGAGTGAATTAAGGAGATCATATCACTAGCCTCATCAAAGTCATCAAATATTCCACAATGCTTAAAAAATGAGCTTCACATTCCCCAGAAAAGCATGAATTAGAATGAATTAGATTGAATAAATAAATTAGAATGAATTTCTAATTCTTAAAAAAAAACTTTCTGAGAATGAGTTAGTCTTTCTGAGAATGTCCAGAAATCATTCAAGAAGAAATTGATAAATTTGGCCACATACATATCTAAAAGCTTGGGATGGAAGAATTTCATAATAAGGTAAAAAAAAAAAAAAACAATGGCCTGTATTTATGGCTGATTCATCTTGTTGTATGGCAAAAACTAACACAACACTGTAAAGAAATTATCCTCCAATTAATAAAAAAACACCTTTAAAAATGGCCTGGAAAAACATTCACAACACATATTAACTAAATGTCTAAATTCTTAAAATACAGATAGCTCCTGAGAAAGCAGGCACTTTCACTGATTGTTATTGTTATATGACTACAAATTTGTGAAGTGTCTTTGAAGTGAAGATCGGAAATAAAAATAAATTTACTTTTAAATTCACATTCTCTCTGACTCAGCATTTCCACCTGTAGGAATTTACTCTGTAGATCATCTCTCACTTCAGCACAAAGCTGTTCACTGCTATACTCTATGTGATAAAAACTGATTGGTTGGAGTGCAAACTGGTACATTTGCTATCGAGAACAGTGTGGAGATTCCTTAAAAAACTGGAAATAGAACTGTCATATGACCCAGCAATCCCAGTGCTGGGCATACACACTGAGGAAACCAGAATTGAAAGAGACACATGTACCCCAATGTTCATCGCAGCACTGTTTACAATAGCCAGGACATGGAAGTAACTTAGATGCCCACCGACAGACAAGTGGATAAGGAAGTTGTGTACATATACACAATGAAATGTTATTTAGCTATAAAAAAAAGAACATATTTGAGTCAGTTCTAATGAGACAGATGAAACTGGAGCCTATTAAACAGAGTGAAGTTAAGTCAGAAAGAGAAACACCAATACAGTATATAAAGCAATATATATGGAATTTACAAAGACGGTAACAACAATTCTATATGCAAGGCAGCAAAAGAGACACAGATGTAAAGAACAGACTTTTGGACTCTGTGGGAGAAGGTGAGGGTGAGAGGATATGAGAGAATAGCATTGAAATGTGTATATTACCATGTGTAAAACAGATGACCAGTGCAAGTTCGATGCATGAAGAAGGGCACTCAAAGCCGGTAGGTGCTCTGGGCCACCCCAGAGGGATGGGGTGGAGAGGGAGATGGGAGGGGTTCTGGATGGGAGGACACGTATGCACCCATGACTGACTCATGTCGATGTATGGCAAAAAGCACTACAATACTGTAAAGTAATCAAAATAAATAAATTAATTTTTTTAAAGAAAAAAAAACACTGCTTGGAAATAACCTAAATGCCCACCAACAGGAGATGGCTAAATCCCTTATAGTATAGCTATACCATGGGGCACCATGAGTCTAGATATGCATTAGTATGGAGGAAGTTAATTCAGGAGGCATAACAGTGTGTGTAAAAACTTACTATTTTGTAAACAACAAAATGGGCACACATATATGTATACTTATATGCCAGGCATAGACATGAAAATTTTTGGCAGGATAAACCAGAAACTTGTAACTACTAACCGCCTTTGAGAAAACTGTGAGACTGAGTATAGGGGTAGAAGGAAGATTTATTTTCACTGTAAACACTATGGTATTGTTTGAATTTATTTTGCCATGCACTTGCCATGTGATGAGGTGGGGAGAATATCTATAAGCTAGTTTTCACTTAATTTTCCAGCCTGATCTCCTACTGTATCCTACCTTGCACATAACAATTCAATGATTCTCAAACCTACTCAAATGTTCATGTTGAGTGTGTGTGAATGAATGTGTGTCTTATATTCCATTATCCATGACTCTCACACTTTCTGCCTGTAGATAGCCTACCCCTCAAAAGTTCTTCTGTGAAACCCTCTTGATTTTCAGTATTGGAATTAAATACATACTTATCTCTGAATTCAGAAAACCCCTGTCCATCCTGCTTTGAATTATAGTTGTTTACAAGTTGGTCAACCTCATTAAATTAGCTCCTAAAGGGAAATGTGCATCTTGTCGGCTTCTGTGCTCCTGAAAGTATCTGGAACACAACAGCCTTGCTGAATGCATGTCATTAACTAAAAAATATTAAGCAGAAGAGTCAACTAGGAAGACCCAAGTTTCCTATGATGACCCAATTTTAAGGACGATAAAGAATGTATCTAACTCAATTATAGGAATGCTACATAGCATGAATATCTAAAAGAGCCAGTAAGAGCTCCTTAAAGCTGAAAATAAAGCCAATACTCCCTGTCAAATAAGGTTATTACCTGAGATGTAAACAAAACTAAATATGAAGCCACACTTGAAACGTATTAGAGGTAAGAGAACAATGGGAGAAAAATTATTTCTGTTATAGAAAAGATAGCTCTTGACATTTTCTTGTGTGTGTCAAACACCCCAAGCCTGATCATAAAATAAGCAAACAGTGATTTTTATCATGAAACAGGCTACTTCTCAGATTGGGACTAGTGATGCCTTCCCCACTTGGTGCCCTCTCCCCTAACTCCCACAAACGAAAAGTCCACAACAATGGAATTCAATCTGTTCCTTATTACACACCGTCTTGTCTAAAAAAATGTCCCAAACCACAAGTTTATTATAATTTTTTTACTGTATACTTTTTGCTGTAATTTAAATCCATTTCCTCTTGTCTTTGGTGCTATGGGAGTGGAGTGCCCCATTATTTGATATATTTAACTTCATCAGTAAAACCAATTTTTAATGCTTNTGTCCTTGGTGCTATGGGAGTGGAGTGCCCCATTATTTGATATATTTAACTTCATCAGTAAAACCAATTTTTAATGCTTCTAGAATAGCTATTTTGCTTTAGTCTCTATAAACAGGTACACTTACATCAGGCCCATCTCATTCCTGTTGGCCTTATAACAACATACAATTAAACAAATATAATAAAATAAAAATTCAAAGTGGCAGTGATGAAAAGTCTCCTTGAACTTACTGCTAATGCTGTTTCATATTCTCCAGCAGCCAAGTGCGCTAAGCCCAAGTAATAGGAAGCCTCTCCTTCCATCTTTTTGTCATTTCCTAAAACAAAAATGTAGAAAAAATATTATGGTATTGAAGAAACTGGCTTATTACCACAAACAGTCTTTGCTTTTCAAGACAGTGGAAAGTTATTATAACAAGGTATACAGATTTATATCAACAACCCCTGAAGCCTAGCTGTGTACTGATCAAAAAGGCTGACTGTAATATAACTTCCCTGGGTCACAGATGTTAGAATAAGGTGTATTAGCAATATAATTATGATGAGTTTCCTCTGTGTACAAATCCAGTCTTAGCATTTTGACATCCATATATGATTTCTATATCAGTCACCCATGTAAGGGCTTCCCAGGTAGGGTTAGTGGTAAAGAACCTGCCTACCAATGCAGGAGACATAAGAGGCTCAGGTTTGATCCATGGGTCGGGAAGATCCCGTGGAGGAGGGCATGCAACCCACTCCAGTACTTTTGCTTGGAGAATCCCATTGACAGAGGAATCTGGCAGTCCATAGGGTCGCCAAGAGTCAGACCTGACGAAAGCAACTTAGTATGCATGCACCACCATGTAAAACCTACAGCCATTCACCATAGCTGTGACTACATACATGAAATAACTGATGAGGAGTATCAGCCTTACTTGGTGGACAAATACCCATACACACACAGACTGGCATTCAGCTAAGTCTCCAACAGGGCAGATAATTAGCAAGTTAAGCAACTGTTGCCTTGACTAGGTTTAGTCGGAAAGTTATTGCTTAAAACTTGGGTAAGAATGCCAGAGCTTTGTTTCTTGGTATAAAGTTCCATGCATATTTTGAAATCCAAACACATTTTCCCTTGCTAGTGATTGGTAAATGCTTTACACCATTCGGAATATAGCCGAATTTTTTTAGGATATGTTTTATTCCAGGCATTATCAAATTTTTCTTCCCAAAATATGTCAACATGTAACATGTGCTTCAATAAGACATACATCACAGTCAGTCAGTCAGTCTAATAAATAGATAATTTACTAACAGTTAATGTACAAAATTTACCATGTAAATCTAATATACTTGCAAGAACTACAGGAGGTTCTTATTTTAAAAATAATACTCTTCTCTTTTACTTTTGGAAGTTTTTTTCCTTTTAATGTTACCTAACTCCTGGGTAATGCAAATGCTGATTTATCTACCCTCATTTTTTATCTTTGGAAAGTAAAGATCCTTAGATTTCTGTACTCTGCATTCCCACCATGATGGATTTCCGCAGGAGCTCGCAATTCTCTGCTCAGCACTCACTGAATTACCTCTTGTGAAGCAATGGCTCAACTGGAAGACTGCAAGGAAACAGGACAGCAAATGCCACTGACAGTATATTTTTTCTTCTCTGACAATTTCATCAATTGCAGAGAATTATACCCTCAAGATCTCACTTCAGCAGAGTTGATGATGCTAGTGATTCAGTCTGGGAAATCTGAACTCATAAGTCAGCTGGGTCCTCACTTTTTCTCTGCTATATGCTTATGACTGCCAGGGAGAAAGGTGGGACTAGGGAAAGAAAAGAAGGGGTAGAAGGAAGAGACGATGGTGGGAAGTTGCCTCTTCGATAATTAAAGGTTGATTACTTGAGACCTGTACTTGCTGTGTTAAATGGTGTAAAGTAGTGACAACTGCATGTTTGCATACAGGATCATTATTTGCATTAAACTACGTTAAAAAGCAACCCAGAAAAGTAGACAAAAAAAAATCGATTCCTATAGACAGAAAGATTTTGAAACAGCTAATTGAAACAGATCACACCAAATAATAGCAGGATTTAAGTATAAGAACTTCTTGTTTACTAACTGAGATGAAGTTAAGATAAACTGAAAATAATAAAATAATGAAGGAAAACATATTACAGTTGAGTGACACACTCAGCAGTGACATACAAAAAAAAGTTCAAAGAGTATTCATATTGTGTTGTTTACCTGAGTGGGTTAAATTTAAATTAGCCATGCTATCCAAGTCAATAATCATTTATCCTAAAGAAATTAATATGTTTTTATTTTTAAAACTAAATTGTTCATTCTTAGACTAGTATGTTTACTAGAGAATCCAAAGAGGGAGTCATTCCAGGTGGGATAATGGACAGAGACAATGTTCTTGGGAGTAACTCAAATGTTTTATTAAAATGTGCCCTAAACCTTCCTTTTGTTATTTGGCTAACACATATTCACTCATTCATTTATTCAGTGTTTATTTATTAGGACCATCCTATACAAGGTAGAAGGGGGCAACAGGAAATGAGGTGGTTGGATGGCATCATGGACTCAATGGACATGAGTTTGAGCAAACTCCAGGAGACAGTGAAGGACAGGGAAGCCTGGCGTGCTGTAGTCCATGGGGTTGCAGAGTCAGACACAACTTAGTAACTGAAAACCAAATACCAGGCACAACTCTCAGCACTTAGAATCCATCAGTACATTAACCAGAAAAATTCCCTGTCCTTGGGGAGTTTATATTTTAGAGAAATAAAAGAAAAATACAGAAAATTGAAAATAAACATAATAAAGTATATGGTAAGTTTCAGGGTGATAAGTATTTTGGGGGAAAAAATTAAACAGGTTAAGGGGATTTGAGAATGCTAAGTAGGGGTACAAAGAAAAAAAGCAGGTTTCAATATTAAATACAGTTGTCAGGGTAGTAGATATCACTGAGGAGATGGTATCCACAAGAAAATGAAATTAAAGATAACAGAAAAATTTGAGAAACTCACAACTATGTGGAAATTAAACACACTTCTAAAGAATCATTGGGTCAAAGAAGAAATGAAAAGGTAAACTAGAAAATGAGATGAATGAAAATGAAAACACAAAACCCCCAAACTTGTGGGATTCAGCTAAAGCAGAGCAGAGAGGGACATGTACAGCTATCAATGCCTGTTTTTTAAAAAAGGAAACATCTTTTCACTTTATAAAAGTAGAAAAAGAATAATTAAACTTAAAGCAAACAGAAGGAAATAATATAGAGAGGAAATAAGTGAAATAGAGAATGGCATTGAAACATGTATACTATCATGTAAGAAACGAATCGCCAGTCAATGTCTGATGCAGGATGCAGGATACTTGGGACTGGTGCAAGGAGAGGACCCAGAGGGATGGTATGGGGTGGGAGATGGGAGGGGATTCGTGTTTGGGAACGCATGTACACTCGTGGTGAATTAATGTCAATGTTTGGCAAAACCAATACAGTAATGTAAAGTAAACTAAAGTAAAAATAAAAATTATAAAAAAAAAAAAAGACAAAAAAAAAAGAGGTTATCAACAAAACCAAAAGTCTACAAAATTGACAGACCTTTAGCTAGACTGAACAAGGAAAAGAAAGAAAATCCTCAAATTACGAAAATCAGGAATGAATGAGGGAAATCTCCACAGTTCTTACAGAGATTAAAAAAATATTATAAAGGAATATTATGACAATGGGATACTAACAAATTAGATACAATTGATAAATGGAGAAATAGAAAGATACATACTACTGAAACTGACTCAAGAAGAGATGGAAAATATGAATAGATTCACAATAAATACAGAACTTAAATTAGAAATCAAGGAGTTTCCACAAAAGAAGCCCAGAGAGCTTCAATGATGAAGTCTACCGAATATTAAAAATACAATCAACACCAGTTCTTCACAGACTCCTCCAAAAACTAAGAGAGAACACTTCCCAAATCATTCTATGAAGCCACTATTATTTTGACATCAAAAATACACCACAAGAAAAGAAAACTACAAGCCAACATCCATCATAAATATAGACAATTCCCAATATTTACTAGCAAAGCCAATCCAGGAGTTAAAGGAAAAGGATTAAACACCAGGATTGAGCTGGATTTATCCCAGGAATTTAGGGTTGATTCAACATGTACAAATCAGTCCACGTAATATACTATTTTTAATAGAAAGGACAAACCACATTTTCCTCTCAATAGATGCAGAAAAAGACATTTCACAAAATCCAACCCTTTTTTATGATTAAAAAAACTCTCAACAAATTCAGAATAGAGGGGAACTTCCTCAACGTGTTAAAAAAAAAAAAGTATCTACAAAAACCCCCACAGCTAACATTAAACTGAATGGTGAAAGACTGACAGCTTTTGTCCTAAGATCAGGAAGAAGACAAAGATGGCCTCTGACACCAGCCCTCACACTTATGGTCAATTAAAGCGACTTCACTTTCACTTTTCTCTTTCGTGCACTGGAGAAGGAAATGGCAACCCACTCCAGTGTTCTTGCCTGGAGAATCCCAGGGACGGGGGAGCCTGGTGGGCTGCCGTCTATGGGGTTGCACAGAGTCGGACACGACTGAAGCGATTTAGCAGCAAACTTATCAACAGTCCCAAGACAAGACTGAGAAAGAAGAGCATTTTCAACAACTAGGACTGGGGCAACTGGATACCCACATGTAAAACATTAACTTGGACCCTCTTGACACACACCCACACACACACACCCTTAAATATACGACTTAGAACTATAAAACTCTTAGAATAATATGTAGAAGTAAATCTTCATGACTTTGGATTAGTGAAAACCTTCATAGTTATGAAATCAAAGGCACAAACAACAGAAGAAGGAATACATTACTTTGCGCTTTATCGAATTAAAAGCTTGGCCGTCAGTGGATACCATCAGAAAGGGAAAAGAAAACCCAGTGTTTCCAAATCACAAATCTGATGAAGGACTTGCTCTAGGATATTAGAGGATTCTTATAACTCAATAATAAAAAGAAAAATAACCCAATTAAAAATGGCCAAAGAAACTGAATACACATTTCTGCAAAGAAGATATACAAATGGACAGTAAGCACACAAAGAGATGTTCAACATCATTAGCCAACAGGGATAGGCAAAATAAATTCAGGGAGATATCACTTTATACCTACTAAAGATGACTATAATAAAAAGACGAGCAATAAGTGCTGGTGAGGAGGTGGCTAAAGTGAAACCCTTTATACATTGTTGATGGGAATGTAAAACAATTCAGTGACTCGGGAAAACTCTTTCCCAGTTCCTCAATAAGTTAATCCTGAATATTCATTGGAAGGACCGATGCTGAAGCTGAAGCTCCAATACTTTGGCCAACTGATGCGAAGAGCTGACTCATTAGAAAAGGCCCTGATCCTGGGAAAGATTGAAGGCAGGAGGAGAAAGGGATGACAGAGGACGAGACGGTTGGATGGCATCACTGACTCAATGGACATTGAGTTTGAGCAAGCTCTGGGAGATGGTGAAAGACGGGAAGCCTGGCGTGCTACAGTCCAGGGGGTCACAAAGAGTCAGGCGTGACTGAGCGACTGAACAAGAACAACAACAATAAGTTAAACATAGAGTTGACCCAGCAATTCCGCAACTAGGTATATACCCCGAGGAACTGAAAACATGTACTCAAATGTTCAGAGTAGCATTATTCATAACAGACATAAGGTGGGAACAACATAAATATCCATCGACTGATGAATGGATAAAGAAAATGTGATAATAATCGTATAACAGTGTATTATTTGGCCATAAATATGAATGAAGTAGTGATACATGTTACAAGGTGAATAAACTTTGAAAACATGAGGCTAAGTGAAAGAAGCTAGACACGAAAGAACATACAGAGTATAATTCCCCTTGTGTGAACTATCCAGAAGAGGTCAATGCACAGAGGCAGAAAGAAGATGAATGGTTACTAGGCGACAGGGGAAGAAAGGTGTAGGGCATGACTTCTAGTGAGTATGGGTTAGTGTTGATGTTTGTACAACTTTGTGAATTTATTAAAGACCAATGATGATTGAAATATGAAAATAATAGAATACTAGAGTCAGGAGACCACTGCATGGCCGTTGCTATACTTGTGCATTACACGAAGGCGCGCTAACAAAGGAGCTGGTGCACTATGGATATCAGTCCTCTTCAAATACTATGTAATCCAATGTGGGAGGCAAGGCATGCAATCATCAGCTTGCTGCTTCAGGCTCCCTGACCAAAGCAGAAGGCAACAAGAAGGGCTGATTTGTTCCAGAGCATTTCAGCAGCTGTCAGAGCTCTGTGAAATACTGTGCCATCTTTTAACCTGTGTTCTTTCTTATATGAAAAATATGGGCACAAATATTTATTGGTTTCAAAAGATACTCAAAATTGTTACAGCATAAGAAGTTGGTTTTCTCCTATTCTCTTTATCTGTCCTTTGGAAAGTGAGAGATGCTTTCCAAAAGGAGACTGCTTGCCAGGCTCTGACTGTTGGAAGAGACCCTAAGAACTTTGCTTTTTTGTGAATTACCTTATGATTTAGCAAATGTGAACCTAAAGTGAAATACCTTCTCCTAACTGATAACATTAACTTACATTAAAATTATACATAACTTTTCACATGACTAAAGTTAGCTGCTGAAATTGATCTAAGAGCTAACTATTTATGTCAGTGTTTATCCCTTTGGGGTAGGTACTCAAGCACCATTCATTCAAAAGCAGTTCATTCAACGGGATACATCTTTCAATGTTATATTTATTTCAACTAATAATATTTTTAAAAAGTAACAGAGAGAATAAGCTAAGATTTTTACTTTCCCTCTTTAAAAAATTAAAATCAAACCAGAAAATCACTCCTGTTTACTCCAAATAAGCCATTTGTTACTGAGTAAGCCAACTGATTAAATATAAACACAAGCTAATGAACTTTGGTCCAAGGGCATAACTTCCATCTTTTCCTCCTTCATGAAAGGGCTCTACTCTATTAATAAATTACTCTGAGGTAATTTATTTTATTTTGCATCTCACAAAGTAAAAGCTTATGAGTGTGTGTTCCAAATTTTCTTTATATTTTATACATATGCAAATGATATAGAATATCAAGCATGTGATCAGCTCTCACAAAAGCATTTTCACTACTGTGAGTGTGCATCCGAATCACCTGGGGATCTTGCAAACCTGCAGATCTCGATGCAGTCGGTCTGGAGTGGGGTTGGAGATGCTGCATTTCTTACAAGCTTCCAGATGATGCTGAGGCTTTCAGTCCAAAGGCCACACACTTTGATAGGCAAGGGTCTAAAATATATTAAACCTCATCTTCCTGTTATTCCTAACTTAATATCCATCATATATTTCCTATTACCTGACAAAAGGGAATTTACAAACAGTGAAAGGTCTCTCAGATTTTAAGAAATATATGACTTTAAGCATGCATGTGTGCGCACACACACACACATGCACACACGTGCACACACACACACATACACACCCTTAACTTTTGCAAATGACCTTACCTTCTCATTATGGGTTTATTGGTTTATCACATTACTCCCAGAGGGCTGCAATTTTGGAGATAAAGCTTTCAAGAAACTAATGGATTTCTTGTTGTCAGCACTAAGGCCCCTCTGTTTTACAGTGAAACTTGAAAGTATATTGATGGCATTTGTCTCTGCATTTCATAGGAAATAATCACCCAAACACTTGACGGTTTTTACCTCCCTCTTGGGAGAAGCAGTGTCTGCCCATTAAAGGCAGCAGTGTGAGAGTGCTCTTTTCCACCCACCTTCTTTGGCTATTTCACAAGCTTTTATTAGAATTCTGATGGCCTGTTTGTATTCTTTATTTTCCAGCATTTTGTCTGAGAGTAATCTGTAGGTCCTCAGGAGACTCTCGCAGGCCAACAAGTTGAGAACACGGCCTGTCTCATCCTTCCATATCCGCCCTTGCGTCAATTGATGGAAGGCTTCATAATGCTCCGCAGCTTCCAGAAGCTGACCTGAGGAATAAAAGCCATTCATAAATACCAACCACAGACCAGAACATAGCTTCAGATATTTTGAAGACTTCTTGTGCTTTACTATTCAAGTGGGGTGAAGGAGGGTGGAACCATGGATGCATTCAGGTCTTTCTAAGGCTGAAGAGGACTTCAGCTGACTGAAAGGAGCTATCTCAATATGGTTCTGAGATTCAGCACTGATTTTTAAAAATTAATTTCTTTATTTTAATTGGACGCTAATTACAATATTGTGGTGGCTTTTGCCATACATTGACATGAATCAGCCATTGGTGTACATGTGTCCCCGACCCTGAATCCCCTTCCCACTTCCCTCTGCATCCCATCCCTCAGGGTTGTCCCAGTGCACCGGCTTTGAGTGCCCCGTTTCATACATTGAATTTGGACTGGTGATCTATTTCACACATGGTAATACACATGTTTCAGTGCTATTCTCTCAAATCATCCCACCCTCGCCTTCTCCCACAGAGTCCAAAAGTCTGTACTTTGTATCTGTGTCTCTTTTGCTGTCTTGCATATATGGTCATCGTTACCACCTTTCTAAATTCCATATATATGCACTAATATACTGTATTGGTGTTTTTCTTTCTGACTTACTTCACTCTGTATAATAGGCTCCAGTTTCATCCACCTCATTAGAACTGATTCAAATGAGTTCTTTTTAATAGCTGAGTAATATTCCATTGTGTACATGTACCACAGCTTTCTTATCCATTCGTCTGCTGATGGACATCTAGGTTGCTTCCATGTCCTTCCTAGCTATTGTGAACAGTCAGCACTGATTTTGGATGGACCCTTGTTAAAGGGATATACTTGGGCTAGTAGAAATTAATGAGAGTTGAATATGTTTAGAGATGGTGTGAATGTTAAGTAATAATTATTAACAAGAATCATATTAGCTAACATTTATTTACTCAACATGATGCATGCAAGGGATGGTTGCTATGTACTATATATGCATTTCTCACTTAATCATCAAAACAGTTCTATGGAATATAGATTTGTTATGATTCCATTTTACAGAAGAAAAGAGTGAGGTTAAGAATTTTGCCCATGGGCTTCCCTGGTGGCTCAGTGGTAAAGAATTCACTTGCCAATGCAGGAGACACGAGTTTGATCCCTGACCCGGGAATACCTCACATGCTGTGCAGCAGCTGAGTCTGTGGGCCACAACTATCGAGTCTGTGCTCCAGAGCCTGGGGAATCACAACTGCTGAGCCCACGTGCCACAACTACTGAGGCGTGAGCACCCTAAAGCTGTGTGCTCCACTGGAGAACCCACCGCAATGAGAACCCGAGCACCTCATCCAGAGGGTAGCCCCTGTTTGCTGCAACTAGAGAAAATCCTGTGCAGCAACAAAGACCCTGCACAGCTAAAAATAAATAAATAAATAATCAACTTTAGGAAACGATTTTGCCCAAGGTTGCATGGCCAGTGGCTTTGCAGATCTGGGCAGCCTGATTCCAGAGCCCATGTTCTAAACCTCTCTGCTGTCCTGTTATCCCAGTAAAGCAGCAGTTCTTCATTCTCAATAACTGAGGTATCTTGAGAGAGGGTGCATTTGCTACAGATTTCAAATGTAAATATTACGGAGCTTTAAACTACTTCTGAAAGTTTGAACTTTTCAAGGAGACTTTGTATACTCTGCTTAATTTTAAATAATAAAATAACAACTGCCCTTCTGAATTATATTTTATAATACAGTTGAAAATACAACTTCTTAAAGCCAAAACTCTAACTTACAGTCATTTGATTCCTTAAAATGTGAGCAAGCACATTTCTGGAAGGGTAGTTTGTAGTTCCCCACTATAGACTGTATTTTACTTGTGAACTAACTTACAGAAATGCACACAAAATCCTGTAATATAGATACCACTGTTATAGTATTGGAATTACTTAACTGGAATTAACTGAAAAAGCACTTACATCTAGGCATTCCAATAACACTATTTAAGAGTAACTGTAGGCTCCAAGCAGACAGTCTGAGTTCCTATACCACTTTTACCATTTCTGCTGTTTGCGTGCATGCGTGCTAAGTCACTTCAGTCATGTTCAACTCTATGTGACCCACTGCATCATGGCTCACCAGGCTCCTCTGTCTATGGGATTCTCCAAGCAAGACTACTGGAGTGGATTGCCATGCTCTCTTCTCGACCCTGGGATCGAACTTGCATATCTTATGTCTACCCGCACTGGCAGGTAGGTTCTTTAACACTAGTACCACCTGGGAAGCCCTTCTGCTGTTTAGCCTCAGGCTAATTACAAACAAGATTATAGTGTAACTAGTCAAGGTGTTATTGTGAGAAATGAATTACTATGTGTTCAATATCTGATACAGAGTATGTGCTCAATAAACATAGCTACTGTTACTAGCTGGCATAGTGATAATATTTTTTAAAAATCCACAGGCCAAATGAAACATAACCACTATTTATTTTTCTTTTAAGTACAACATATTCTTCCAACAAAATACGTAGTTGAGTC
>SJYQ01002854.1:778311-868160 GCA_006410935.1 Redunca redunca
AGTTGAGTCCTGATGAAAATATTATCATGACTGATTAAAGGACTCTATGTAGGACATATTAGGCTCAATTTCCTTAAATAAGATGCATGATAGAGGTGTTAACTAACCCTACAGTCAGAATCATTTTGCAACATGTAACTATATCAAATCAACACATTGTACACATAAAACCTATATGATATTATATGTCAATTACATCTCAATAAAGCTATAAAAATAAACAACAGAAAAAAAGATGCATTGCACAGTACAGGTCGAACACTCCCCTGCTATGACTATTGTGTATAATTTCTTCCTACTGACTCACTAGAAAAGACCCTGATGCTGGGGAAGATTGAAGGCGGAAGAAGAGGGGATGACAGAGGATGAGATGGTTGAATGGCATCACCGACTCAATGGACATGAGTGTGAGTAAACTCCGGGAGTTGGTGATGGACAAGAAAGCCTGGCGTGCTGCAGTCCATGGGGTCACCAAGAGTTGGACAGGACTAAGCGACTGAACTGATTTTTGCATTGAATTTGTTATCAAAATAAATATTAAAATGCACATATAAAGAAGTAGTATTTTCAAAGAAATACAACAGAGATATACAAGCAGGAAATGATCTGTACAAAAATTCAGTAAAGACATGACTAGTCTGAGCCCCTTGCAGAAGGAGGGTGTATCAGCAAAGAAACATGGGAGAGGGTGGCTTGTGATGCTGAGCTGTCTATAAACTTGTATTATGAAATTTTCACATGATAAAAGACTACAAAGCCATAAATATGATATTACAGAAGAAGATTTGATTACATGGACAGGTGCTTATGATAAGTGAAAATACTGAAAATTATCAGAAAACATTCACAAAGCAGTATCAGTGTTATCTGGGTGATGAATGGTTTGTTTTCTGTTTTTCTTTCTGATTACTGGCATTTGCTACTGTTTCTAGCATCAAAACATGTTCAGTGTGTTAAAAGAAATATGTAATAAGAGCTATTTTAAAATAATGCCCAGTTCTTTTTCATTTTGATACAAATACTCATGGTTGAAGTTTCCTGTTCTGTCTTTACATCTAACTGACAAATTTTCTCTTAACTCCCACAAAAGCGGGCACAGTTTTTCACCTCTCTCCTGCAGTACCACGCAGCAGAAACACCTTTCTCCAAATACCCATGACTCTCATTTCTTTTTTAAAACTCGAATGGAGCATTGACATATATGTGTGTTATGTTTCCTCTGTTAACTATATTTCTGCCTGTAAAGTGTAGCTCTGTATTCCTGGAAAGATTGTATATGAGAGTTCCTTTTTTTTTTTTTTTCGTCCAGCATCCACTTATTCATAAAGTATGGATACATATTTCTTTTTGGTCATGTAAATAGGGATGGATGGATACAGGGAACTGTGAGTAAACCAGAGAGTTCCAAAAAAAAAAATTGGGGACTATAAGGAGACTAAGAAGGGCCTGACAGCATCTGTGGTCACACACAGTAACCATAGGGAAAGAAGGTCCAAAGGTGTGTTATACAATAACAGATTCACTACGAATTCCAGAAGGAGAGCCAGGAGAGGAAGCTCTGGGTAACCCAACTAAATATAATGAGATGCAAATGATGCATAATGATGTAGACAGTATATGAGAAGCGGTAACTGGGTCCAAGATTTGATCCACATCAGGCAGAAAGTGGAACTAAGGGGAAGGGAGGGGGAAAGTGGGGAAAGGAGATGTCGAGGAAATGGGGAGGGTGATGAAGATGAGGAAGACAGGGAGAAAGGTGAGGACTGTGTCTCGGTATTCCAAACAACCCAGACTTCTCTCCCAATTACTGATGTCATCAGATTTCCTGCACAGGCTGTCTATGCAGAAATGAAATAAGAGAGGTTCTTGGGACACTGGTTTCAGTTAATTAGTATGGAAGGGGGCCTTGGAATGATTGAGAAATAGACTTTTCAGTTGAGTTTGATTTCTGACTAAGCAGTGGGGACTAGTATCGGTGTACTGCCTAGCTGATAATTACTAGCCAAAGTTAAGCTCTTTTGTGCTTGAGTTCTGCTATTAGAAAGGAGCCTAGGCCAAGATACTCAGTAAAAGGTACAGACAACTATTGTTTCTCCAAGAGCGATGGCGGCTTGTCAAAAAAGGTTTTTTCCCCTGATACATTATCCTAGTTAACCTTTCAAAACAACCTTTCAAACCTTTCAAAAGGTGTCCTCTTTATACACCAAAGAGGACACTAAGGCTCACAAACATTAAATGACTCAAATTGCTAAAAGATGATGTTTAAGATTTAAATCCAGGGTCGCCAAACCACCCCTAGAGCTTGGTTCTACCATATCAGAACAAGTTAGAAAACTTAGATGGAGTAAGTCAGATTGTCTGGACATAAATCTCTCAAGTTAAAACAATGCTGGAGTTACATGATTTCTAGTGTCTTCCAGGTCTATAACTCTGTGCCCCTACTCAGGTAGTCACAGGAACTTCCAACATGAACGAAGAGATACTACACACTGATGTGCTTCTCACTGCTCTCCCTGAGGGAGTCTAATGCACAACCAGCTCTGCAGTCCGCATCTAAATTCTCTACTTTAACCTAAACTGGGAGGTGACATCCATGGGGTGAGGGTACCTAGGATGTCACATACATAGTCCCAACCTGTGATCACATCCAGCTACTCATGGCTTTATGTCCGCTTCCTCAACCACTCTGCTACAGAGGAGGTCCGGGGGGTTCTGATCAGCCCTGTTTATTTATTTTTAAATTTTTATTGGAGCATAGTTCATTTATAATGTTTCAGGTGTAAGGCACAGGAAATCAGTTATTCATATACATATATCCATTCTTTCTTAGATTCTCTTTCCATATAGGTTATTTTGAGCATTGAATTCCCTGTGCTATAACTAATAGTAGGTACTTATTAGTTATTAGTTATCTATTTTAAATATAGTAGTGATCAGCACTGTTTTAAACCGAGGTGCCTACTTAGAGGAAGAAGAGTTTTCCAGCCCTTCTTGAATGTAGGGAATCATTTCTAAAGTTATCCAGTGGCAAATAAGAGAGTAAGTAAGCCAGCAAGGATTTGATCCAAATAATCATAAGCATACAGATGACCTGGCTGTAATTTCTAAAGACTGGTCAGAATGTGAAAGTACATATTATGATATGGTATAATATTTGATTTAAAAATATTAAAATGTCTATGAAGGGAGCATATGCATTTAAATAGGAAAATATTTTCCTTTAAGCATGACTAACAATGTGATCATTTCCATCCAATTTATATTTCCAACAGTGAAAGAAAAGAAAGTGAAGTCACTCAGTTGTGTCTGACTCTTTGCGACCCCATGGATTGTAGCCCACCAGGCTCCTCCATCCATGAGATTCTCCAGGCAAGAGTACTGGAGTGGGTTGCCATTTCCTTCTCCATCCAACAGTGAACAGAACTTTAAAGATTTTTTTACTTTATGAGTAAAGACTCATATTAATATCAATTAGATATTTATTAGGACATAATGCACCCTGTTCTTATCTAAAAATTCTAAATTTAATATACCTGAGAGAAGTAATATAAAAGGTCTTCAATCCAGTGATTATTTTGACAAAGCTAAATGTAAATATAAATGGAGATCCTAAGTCAGGTTTTCAAGTTCGGCTCACGGCAGCCCTTTACAGCTTCTTCAGCATGCTCAGTGTGTCTGCCCTTTGCTACCAGGTGAGCTTTAATATATCAGGGCCAGGCAAGATTCCCAGATCCCACCATCAATCTTGCTGAGGGATAAGTGTCTAGACAGGCATCCTTCTCTGGCATTTTCAGGCATTAACATTACTTTTCATTGAGAAAGAGGGCAGAGAGAAGAACAACAATTAGAACAAGGTATCACAAAAGTAAAAGTTTACTGAAAACCAAAGAGAGGAGGATTCAGGCACATTCAGAGATGGTAAAGGTATCTTGAGGGGACATGAGCTTTATCTTCTTGCACCAGGAATTACTCATCACTATGAGTAACAAAGATCACAGGAGTAACTGTGATAAGACATGCCGTGTATCACTAGGAGTGCCTGGTTCTACACCAGGACAAAAATCCACTCATATTTCAAGTTGATCAGGGAAGAAAATGGAGCCAAGATGTTTTGCAGGAGTGATTGGAGATGGCCTTCCATCAGTAATCAATTTATCTCAAGAACGTGAGATACTATCAGAAAACATATCACAGTGGGAGACACACTGTGAACAACTGCATACGAGAAGAATCCAGGCGTGCACAGAAGTAGGCTCAGTCCCAAGTGTTTCTTGGTTTTTCTGGTTTGTTTTTGCTTTTGTAAACAATTACACAACATCTACAGATGTTGTTTATAGTTTTTCATCTAAAAGAAAGTGTACTCTTAAAATAAAACTGCTACAAAGGAGTTCCCTTTACCCAAAGCCCCCATAAACAAGAAATCCCCCCATCTATTTAAACATACAAACAAAAACCTGGACAGTGTTGTAAACTGCAAAATGTTTGGTAGGATGTTAGGATAAACCTTGTGTAGAGAAAACAAGGTTTTATACATTTGGGTGTTACCCAAATTGCTGCTTACCCCTCTTTCCTGGCACAACATCTCTGAAAGTTTATAGATATTTGTTGTATGACAGCAGATGTCTAGAACAAATATTAAGCAAAGGAGAATGTATATGGTCTCTCCCATTTTAGTTTTTTTTTTAAAGTAGGAAGATTGACTAGATATTAACACAAATGGGTTTAAATGTGAAGCTGCCATAAAAGCAGGAACATAAATGTAATTCTCCCAGCCGCTATTTTGATGCACATTTTTGATTCCATGAATATTTTATGAAATGGCCCAAACTAAAGCCATATAACATTCCTGCATTACTGATGCTTGCGCCCGTAAGCTACGAACATTAGAGGCATGATTGAGTGCATTAAAATGAACTCATTCAGCAGTGCATTGATTACTCGAAGGGGGAGGGAAAAGAAAAAAAGAAGAAGAAAAAAAAAGAAGTTGCTCCACTTAAGAAACCAGCACACGAATCTAAAGTTTGCAATATAATAAATGTGAGAGCAAGTTTGAAATAAAATAATATTTCATAAATAGGCTGTGACTCTGTCTAGACTTGACATTAATTAGGCAAGGTGTTAATTATGTCCAAAATGGCTCTGGAATTGTTCAGGTAATTTCAAATGTCACAATCTCTAAGACGCCCAGGCTGGCCTGCTTTAGCTCCATGCATCAGCAATTCTGAGAGTAGCTAATTATTTCCTTTTCTATCAACTTGTACATTTGCCAGTAAAAATAATGCTACAGGAACAATTGCATGAGAATAATTTGACAGGCTCATAAGGCCTACTTCTTCAGCAGCCTTGGTATAAGTCATGAGCATATTTAGTTGTAAATGGTGCACATTTGCCTAAGAATTTAAGGAAATATTCCACTTTGGCCTAAAACAACAACCTAAAGGAACAATAAAGCTTTATGTATCTTATATTACATTTTAATCTGAAGCTACTGGACATCTTTGGCAGTTGGTACTATTCTGTATGATGTAGGCATAAACTCTGCTAGAAGCAATATTGAACAGCAGCAAAAAGAGAAAAATGTTATTATTGCCTTTTTATTAAAACAAAAGACACTGCTGTCCATTTCAGTTTAACTGCATGAACAATTTATATTATCTTTGGGTTTTAACATTCAATTATGAGAATTATAACGGCATGATCCATGCTGAAATATTAAGGGTCTGTCATACTTCCCAATGGAAACTATCACTTTTAAGGATTTATCTCTTATCAGGGGAGATCTGTTCTGTGTTCTCACCCACTGAACACCAGTGCAAGATGGAATGATAGAAAACAAAGACTTTGTTTCTGAAACTCAAGAGCATCCCTAATAAACTGGGAAGACAATGTGCCCGTAACTTTTGAGTAGCTTCTCTGGGATCTCTAGAGAAAATGTAAGGTGGTGGTTCAGTCGGTAAAGAATCTGCCTGCAATGCAGGAGACCTGGGTTCAATCCCTGGGTTGGGAAGAAAAAAATCCCAGGAGAAGGAAATAGCAACCCATTCCAGTATTTTTGCCTGGAGAATTCCATGGGCAGAGGAGCTTGGCAGGCTACAGTCCATGGGATCACAAAGAGTCAGACATGACTGAATGAGTAACATTTTCAAGGTGCTATTTAAAAACTGGAATCCTTTCCTTATAATTTTGAGCAAAGATTTCAGATGGATGTTGTAGGTGTGCTGCTGCTGCTAAGGAGCATCAGTCGTGTCCGACTCTGTGCGACCCCATGGACGGCAGCTCACCAGGGTCCCCTGTCCCTGGGATTCTCCAGGCAAGAACACTGGAGTGGGTTGCCATTTCCTTCTCCAATGCATGAAAGTGAAAAGTTAAAGTGAAGTCGCTCAGTCGTGTCCAAGTCTTTGCAACCCATGGACTGCAGCCTACCAGGCTCCTCTGTCCATGGGAGTTTCCAGGCAAGAGTACTGGAGTGCTACCACGCCTCTTTTAAAGAATACAGGTCACTAAACCAAGACAATGAAAATAGGTCCCAGGGAGACAGGAAGGCAGGCATGGGAGAAATTCACCAAAGCCTTTATCACTGATGTTGGCAATGCTGGTGAGTTAATTTCTAAATTCCAAAAAATTTGCCAGGACTTCTGAAATATTCTGGAGGAACTGTTATCAACTGCTGTTGCTTGTGATTTTAGATAGCTGAATTGTGATCAGTGCTCGACATGGTGCACAAACTTATAAAATGCTAATTATTATGCTCAGATGGTACTTTCTATCCAAGTGTTATAGTTTCTAAGGATTAAGCATTAGGCAGCTTTACTCTTAAATGTTCACACTTGGAAGTATTGAAATCTCTCCAATAATTTTTTAAAGGGTAAACCACTTGTATGCTGTATAAACAATAGGAAATTAATACTAGCCTTTAAAAAGCCTATAGAGCTTTCTACCTCCTCTTAAAATCGTAAGTAAAAAGTGTTGACAAACATAAAAGTCTAAGGAGAAATACAGTCAATATTGACATTAGATCAACCAATGAATTATTTTGCTCTGGACTTGACCAATCACGTAATTCTTACTTGAATTACAGATTGCTCATGATTTTAAATAAACCACATTCTAATGACGTGTACTATGGTTACATGAGCCAAGGGAAAGGTGGCGAGTGTAGATGCTGAAGTATCACTATTGATTCCCTTATGGGAGATGAGGGGAATGAGGAGGATTTTCCCCATACATGGCTGTTCTGATTGAAATAAGTATCTGCCAATTTGGGGTATTACAAAAACCTAACTAACTGAAGGCCTTCCCTGGTGGCTCAGTGGTTAAGAATCCGCCTGTGGTAAAGAAGACATGGGTTCAATCCCTGGGTCTTGAAGATCCCCTGGTGAAGGAAATGGCATCACACCCCAATGTTCTTGCCTGGAGAATTCCAGGGACAGGGGCAACTGATGGGCTACAGTCCACGGTACTGCAAAGAGCTGGGCACAACTTAGCGACTAAACAATAGCAACTAACAAAGTAATCTATTTAGGTGAGTATGGAGGGAGAAAAATCACGTTAATGGAGTCCTTACCATGTGCCTAGCACTAATAGTAGTATATATATATATACACACATATATACATATACATATTGGCCAACCCAATATATCAGATGTGCATATATGCATATATATGCATCTTCATCTTATTTAAAATCTTTATTTTTTACTGAGGTATAGTTGATTTAAATACTATATTAGTTCTGTTGTACAACAGTGTTCCAAATGTTTATAGATTATTAATGTTATGAAAATCGGCTACATTCCTTGTGCTGTGCAGTATGCCCTTAGAGCTTACTTCTTTTGTGCATAGTAGTTTGTACTACTTAATTCCCTGCCTCTCTCTTGTCCCTCTTCCCTTTCATCTCTTCACTGGGAACCGCTAGTTTGTTCTTGTTATCTGGGAGTCTGCTTGCATTTTGTTATCTTCATTTGTTTTTTAGATTGCACATGTGTGTGATAATAGTGTCTACATTTTAGGGATAAAGAAAATGAGCATCAGGGGTTCTCTGGCCTAAATTCACATACCAAGCAGGTGGCAGAGCTGACGCCCAAAGCTCACGATGGCTTTACTTGTTCAAGGTGACCCGTTTTTGGAAACTGTCCAGTGTTTGACTTAAAAGCAAAGACCCCAACACCAGGATATCATCGGACCTCTTTCACCCTTTCTTTAAAGGTTCTGAGACAAGGAGAGCAGTGCCAACCTCAAGATGTGGCTGAAAGGGGCACTGAGAAAGCTGTGTCAGCACCCCGACGAGCCTCTTCTATGGAGTGCTTCAAATGCAAATGCTATGGAACAGTATCACTTATTCAAACGGAAAGCTTTTAAGACTAGTTGCAAATAGCACGCATCATCCAGCTTGTGCCCAGCACCCCTCTCACTCTTGGTCAGTGGCCCCTCCTAGGAGATATTTCTGGGGCACTGCCTCTGCTCAGAGAGACAAGAGGAAATACTACTTTCAGAACGGTGCATCCAGTGGGGCAAGAAGTGCAGCCTTGGTGCCTCTATTCAAGACCTCCTTGCAAAGCTTTGAAAAAGAGAAACCCACTACGGAGCAGGCACCTCTGAATGAAGCTTCCTCTCTGCACTACTCGTTAAGCAGTAAATAATTAAATCACCCTGAAAAAGACAGGTAAAATACAAGCTGCAATGTCAGTAACACAGACATGAAAGAGAAGGGGAAGAAAATGAATTTAAAAAAAAAAGGCAATGAAATAATTCATTTGAAGCTCTAATAAAGTTTCATTTGCAGTCTTGTTTAAAGATATATCAGACTTTAGGGATGTAACCTAATTACATTTTTATTCTAAGTTCCATTCAAAGATCTTGGACTTTGATTCTTTAACACAGATCAAACATGGAATAATTTTCTTGTGGCTATCAATACTTAAAAAGGATCTCTTCATTAAATACTATAAGGTCTTAGGAACATGTACACATGGCAGATAGAGAATAAACTGACATGCCCCAAAAAGTGACAATTAATTTATGTAGAAATAGCAATGCTAATCACTTAACTTCTGGGGGAAAAAAAGCCTTTTAAACTACGACATTCACTTTTATTCAAATATAAACTGACTCAGTTTCTAATATTGATCAAGTCAGATGCACCTTAGATAATGTATACCAGTGCCCATTTTCGAAATCCAGTCTTGGAATTTACCCAGAAAACGACATACTGGAAGTAGTAAGTCTCGAAATCATGCAGAGATTAAAGGGGAGCTGCTTTCACAGGCCTGCAGTCAGTCTAACAGCCTCAGTGAAGGGTGGGTGTTGAGAGTAACCGGTGCTCATACTTAAGACACTTTCTGGACTGGATTTATTTCACATGGTTACTAGGAAACCTGAATAGAATTACATGTTTCCTCTTCCAGAGAATCTTTTTGGAAAAGTTTCCTCCAAAGGGACTTTTAAGATGCTAGGACCTTTTAAGTAAACCTTAAAAATGCATTTCAATACATAGTATGTGAAGACAAATATGGTTTGATTCCACTTATATGGCGCTCAGTTGTGTCTGACTCTTTGCGACCCCATGGACTATAGCCCACTAGGCTCCTCTGTCCATGGAATTCTCCAGTCAAGAATATTGCAGTGTGTTGTCGTTTCCTTCTCCAGGAGATCTTCCTGACCTAGGGATCCAATCCAGGTCTCCAACATTGCAGCCAGATTTACTGTCTGAGCCACCAGGGAAGCCCAAATGTATATTTTAATCATTTGTCTAGTGCTTCAGTATTCATTATTCTCCATTATAATGATGTCACAATTAACCTCTTTGGGTATTTTTCCATCAGTTCAGTTTAGTTCAATCGCTAAGCTGTGTCCGACTCTTTGAGACCCCACAAATCACAGTACACCAGGCCTCCCTGTCCAACACCAACTCCCAGAGTTCACTCAAACTCATGTCCACTGAGTCAGTGATGCCATCAAGCCATCTCATCCTCTATCATCCCCTTCTGCTCCTGCCCACAATCCCTCCCAGTATCAGGGTCTTTTCCAATGAGTCAACTTTTCGCATGAGTTGGTCAAAATATTGGAGTTTCAGCTTCAGCATCAGTCCTTCCAATGAATACCCAGGACTGATCTCCTTCAGAATGGACTGGGTTGGATCTCCTTGCAGTCCAAGGGACTCTCAAGAGTCTTCTCCAACACCACAGTTCAAAAGCATCAATTCTTCGGCACTCAGCTTTCTTCACAGTCCAACTCTCACACCCATACATGACCACTGGATAAACCATAGCCTTGACTAGATGGACTTTTGTAGGCAAAGTAATGTCTCTGCTTTTGAATATGCTATCTAGGTTGCTCATAACTTTTTTCCCAAGGAGCAAGCGTCTTTTAATTTCATGGCTGCAATCACCATCTGCAGTGATTTTGGAGCCCCCAAGAATAAAGTCTGACACTGTTTCCACTGTTTCCCCATCTATTTCCCATGAAGTGATGGGACCAGATGCCATGATCTTTGTTTTCTGAATGTTGAGCTTTAAGCCAATTTTTCACTCTCCTCTTTCNTGTGAGATGAGTGCAATTGTTCCATACATATATTTTAATTTCTAGTAGTGAATTTAGCAGATAAAGATGTATGGAAAATTCTGTAGTTGCTATGCATTGCTACATTACTTTCTAAAACCATTTAAATGATTTACATTATCATCAGCAATATATATAAGTATTATTTTAAGGAACCAGGATTGCTTTGTTTTTGCATTTTAAAAAGTGTTAAATGGTCTTTCCCCTGACCCTTTGTGTCACCCCTATAGCATCTCTTCTTGAATATCAACTGTAGAGATCATGAACTGCCGGGAGCCAGCGTGAGGAATCCCGCCCGTGACAAGGTCATGAGGAAGGAAGCCTGACAAAACGCAAGGACGTGATTAGGCTTCAGGGGGAACCCCTGAAGCATGTACCCCCAAAACTAAAAATCTGCCAGCTTTTGTACTCTGTTCTTCTGATATTCTCTGGAAAAAGTCAAATCAGGGCTTTAGTCTTCTGCATTTGAAAGGGATGTTTCAGTTAAAACGCCCTCTTATAGCTCTCTAGCTTGCCTAATAGGTTCCCCAGACCTCTTACAGCTTGTGAATTGCTTACAGCCCCTCCAACCATGAGAGGTGCAAAGCTTAAAAGCATCTTAAAGATACAGAGCCTTTTCTAAAGAGTTAAAAATCATATTGGTGACAGGTTTTCACTGTTGACTTAATGATTGACACCAGGCCTCCATATTCTTTATCTTTTAGGCACCTGGGAGGATGTTACATTGATTAATGTAAACGAGATATGGAAAAAGATATATAGTAGTTTTGATGTTAGCAACTCTAGACTTTTGAGTTAATTACTTTTCTTTTGTTATAAATCACCACACTCCTTTTACTTGTTATAAATTGCTGTATCTTTGCTATGTAAGAATGTAACTTTATTTAGTGCTTTCTGAGGGTGGCACCAGACTTTGGGAAGATCAACACAAATAAGTCTTCTGGTTGACAAACCCTTAATCAGAAAAAAGGCTGTAAAATGTTAACTGGCCCTTTTGGCTGGAAGATGATGTAAATTACCTAAGACTTGTGTATACAATTAGGTAGGCAGAGAGAAAAGCCTGGGTTTGATAAGAGTCTGGGCTGCTAACACTGCATAACTGTGTTACCCAGTGATCTCCATGTTTTATCAAAAGTATAAAAGGCCTTCTGAACAATAGAGGCCGGAGCCAGTCATTGGAAGGACTGGTTTCCCCCGTGTTTCTTCTTTACTCTAATTTCAGGCTGAATTCCCATCTGGGACGTGGAGGCTCACCATATCCACTTACTTGTCCTGACTTTTAAGATCCGTAAGAGAGAGAGCCCAAGGCGGGCACTCTCTGATATTCAAACGGATGCCGGTGACCTAACGTAGATGGTGCAAGATCCTTGTCTGGAACTTTATTGGCTTTCCACGTAAACCAAGTTATTCAGCCTCTTTTCATCACCTAATTTTCCTACTACACTGTTTCTTCCTAATCTAATCTTGTATTAATAAATACGTAAGTTTTCCTCACCAATGCCATCCTCGCTTCGAATTCCCTGGATCCACCGGGGCTGGACCCCAGCAATGAACACTTATAAAATTAATCCCCAGGGAACAATTTTTTTCTTCTATTTCCCACCCAAGCTACTATGCTTCAAAGAATTTCCTTGTTTGTAAGCAGTACCCTAGCATCCAAGTGGAACAACAGAGATGAGCAGATAAAGCCTGCAAGCTCTTGAGACCAGGAGAATATGTACCAACTAAGCATCTACTGTATACACAATAGTAATCCCACCACTTGGAAAGGCAGCAGAAAAGTTATTCATGGAAGCAAGGCTTCCCCTTTCAAATACACTTAATGTTTTAAAGGAAAATTAAAGAAGTTAACAGTTTTTAAGGACTTATCTTTCAATAGCTATTTAAGTGACCGTACAAAGTAGAGCTGGAAGTGAACTCAGAGCAACCCTGCTCCTACTCCCTCACTGCAGAGACAAGGAGAGCAATATCTACCGTGATTAAATAACTCACCCAGATACACACAGTTGTCTAGCACACAGCAGTGTCAAAAGTGAATCTAAGGTTATTGTCTAATCTAAAAGTTTTTCTTCTGCTAGACTTCATCTCTAGTCTGATGCTCAAATGCCCTTTGGATAACTATGCAGACCAAGATGGTCATCCAATGTCTATCGACCATGACTATTATTTGCCTTATATCTTTATTATATCTTTATATAATAAACTTATTATATATCTCATATTTTTATTAAAGCTTTTGTCCCATGTTTCTAATATCCTTGTAGATTTGGACTTCCCTTGCTATCCAAAGAACCAATCAATAATTAACACCCCCCCCCTCACTTTTCTTCATGATTAACAATACGATTGGATCTCTGATGGTTCTTTAATATTCATCATTATTATTTTTATCAACTGTAAAAACCTTCTGTCCTTCTCTTTACTTCATAATTCAATGAAATCTTTAAAATTAGCTAGTTTCACTTTCCAAATAAAAGAGCACCTACAGAAGAACCAATTATAATAGTGTGAAATAGCATTTAAAGCAAAGTAAGTCTGCCACCATTCCACAGCACTGGTGCCTTTCTCCAGGGCTGCCTCAGTTAAGATTTTGTATATTTGATGGGTTTTAAATCCTCTCAACAGAGCTTACATTGCTATTAATTTTTAATAAAATGAAAGAGAAAATAAAATACCACACTAAAAACTGATATATCCTTTGCATTTCTTTTAGTTATTAAGGCTGTTTTTCTAATAAACTGGCAAACATTATTCCATGACGAATAAGAAATTACCATGAAATTTCTATCCATATGATGTAGCATCTTTGACAATATTAAAATCTTTGATTATATTATTATATTTCAGCTTTTTTTTGAGAACTGAATACTGTGATGATAAATTTCATTTCAAATGCTGAAGAATAAAAATATTCACCAAATGAAGTCATTTTTGTAATGGAATACAGAGTAAGGTAAAAAGCCAAAACTCTAGGAAGAGATTGTTTATATTAGATATTAAGGAGTTTTTTTTAAATTTCCTTATATTATTTTAGATAATATTCAATTGATCACCACCCGTAAGTGTTTAAAACAAGAGAACATTACATCCTTCTCATGTTCAATTATATCACCCACTACTATTATATTCCTTTATTTTTTCCTAAAAAAAACCCCACTTTTTTTCAGTTAATAAAAACCACTGACACTATATCAAATATTGTATTAGTTTCCTGAGGCTGCTGTAACAGAGTACCACAAACTGGGTGGTTTAAATAACAGAATATACTCTGTCATAGTCCTGGAGGCTGGAAGTCCAAAATCAAGGTGTGGGTTAGCAAGGCTAGTTCCTCCTGGAGCTTGTGGGGGAGAATCTGTTCAATACCTCACTCCTAGCAGGTGTTCTGTGGATATTTTTTTCTTTGGCCGAGGCACGTGGGATCTTAGCTCCCCAACCAGGGGTCGAGTCTGTACTCTTGGCACTGGAAGGTGAGTCTTACCCAGTGGACCACCAGGGAGGTCCCCTGGTCCTTGGCCTGTAGATGAGGTTCTCCTTCTGTCTTCACATCTTCCCTCTGTACGTCTTTCTCTGCACCCAAATCTGCCCTTTTTATAAGGATGCCGGTCATATCGGATTGGGGCCACCTAATCACCTCATTTCAACTTGATCGTTCGCCGAGACTCTATTTCCAAATAAGGTCACATTCACATGTACTTGAGGTTGAGAATTCAACCTCTTGGGGACTCCCCTGGTGGTCCAGTGGTTAAGAGTCTGCCTGCCAATGCAGGGGACATGGGCTTGATCCCTGGTCAGGGAAGATTCCAAATGCCATGGGAGCAACTAGGTTCGTGTGCCTTAGCTACTGAACCCGCGCTGTAGAGCCTGTAAGCCAAAACCACCGAAGCCCGCACCTAGAAGGGCTTCCCTGATGGGGGGGGGGTATGTCCCTCAACAAGAGAAGCACTGCCGTGAGAAGCCCGCATACCACAACTAGTGAGTAGCCCACTGACCACAAGCAGAGAGTCGATGCATAGCAATGAAGACCCAGGACAGACAAAAATAAACAAGGAAATTAAAATTTTTAAAAGAAGGCCTTTCCTTAAAACAAACACACAAAAAACTCAACATCTCTTGATGGGTCCAATTCAATCCATAGCAAATATGATTGAAAATTTTCTCTAAATGAGTATCAGATTCATATGCAGTATGGTCCCGTCTTGGTTGTGTACAGTACTGAGAGCAGTCAGCACCAACACTGGGGAAGCAAAGGAAGGCAGGGCAGCACATCTGGCTCCAGGATAAGAGACTGCAGGCTGGGGGTAAAAAGGCTTATTATCCCACTAAACCCAGACACATCTAGTATCCCAGACATGGTTACGAGTGAGATGCATGTGGGAGCCCATGCCAGTGGCGAATCTGAGCTCAAGCAGAGAGGAGGCAGATAGGGATGAGAGGGTTCCTTTACTTTCTGAGTCAGGGCTATGGTGTTTCCAGTAGTCACGTATGGATGTGTGAGTTGGACTGTAAAGAAGGCTGAGCGCCGAAGAATTGATGCGTTTGAACTGTGGTGTTGGAGAAGACTCTTGAGAGTCCCTTGGACTGCAAGGAGATCCCACCAGTCCATTCTGAAGGAGATCAGCCCTGGGATTTCTTTGGAAGGAATGATGCTGAAGCTGAAACTCCAGTACTTTGGGCCCCTCATGCGAAGAGTTGACTCATTGGAAAAGACTCTGATGCTGGGAGGGATTGGGGGCTGGAGGAGAAGGGGACGACAGAGGATGAGATGGCTGGATGGCATCACTAACTCGGTGGACGTGAGTCTGAGTGAACTCTGGGAGTTGGTGATGGACAGGGAGGCCTGGCGTGCTGCGATTCATGGGGTCGCAAAGAGTCGGACACGACTGAGCTACTGAACTGAACTGACTTACTTTATGAAGAGGCATCCAATGAAGGATGGGGGTCTAATGGTCTGGCAGATGATGGATCTGAAAATACGAACGTACACAGAGAGATACAGAAGGCAAGGTGAAAGGGAAGAAAGCCAGGCTGTTGATGGCAACAATGAAAAGGGTCCCACAGATTTATGAGTTAAACTCCAGGTTGAGCAGAGCCAGAAACTCTACCCTGAACAGTGCTGAGGCCCAATTGTGTGTCGTGATCAATTCTAAAAGTGTTGCCAATAATTTTATTTCATTTTATTATTTATTTATTACTTTAAAATATTGTATTGGTTTTGTCATACATCAACATGAATCTGCCATGGGTGTACACGTGTTCCCAATAATTTTTATAACAAGAAACAACCAAACTTTTGGAATGCTTTTTTTTTTTTTAACATATAACGATGATTTACCCATTTTTTAAGAGTTCCTTGGAGAAGGAAATGATACCCCACTCCAGTATTCTTGCCTGGAGAATCCCATGGACAGAAGAGCCCGGTGGGGTTCATGGCGTCACACAGAGTCGGACATGACTGAGTGAATGGGCACACATTTTTAAAAGTCCTACTCATTTGAATCCCAGTGCTTTTTCTAGGTGGGAGAGAGAGACTGTAGAACTTCAGGGAGCATAAGACCCTTGGCCTGCTTTCCTTTGACCACAGCCCATGATCTGTGGTGGCGTTACTACTTCTGCCTCAGGGGCAGGATGTGTGGGTTGAGATCTCGGCATTTTCATAAAAATGTTGTCTAAGTCAATATTAACAATCATATTTGTTGCTTGAGAAAACAGATTGAGAAAGGCAACCATCCTGCATAGAATCACTGCCCCAAGGCTGGGGCAGCTGGAAAATAAAAATATAAGGATACAAAAGCCTATGAATATTAGGTGGTGAGCAGGGCTACAGGGCTTTTTTCTTTTGAGCAGATATACTGGTATGGTTCGAGGCCACCCAATGTCTCTAGGCTTCCCTGGTGGCTCAGATGGTAAAAAAAAAAAACAAAAAAAAAAACCTGCGTGCAGTGTGGGAGACTTGGGGGTCCTATGCCTAGGTTGGGAAGATCCCCTGGAGAAGGGAATGGCAACCCAATTCTGTATTTGTGCCTGGAGAATTCCATGGACAGAGGAGCCTGGTGGGCTTTGCAGGGGATCGCAAAGAGTTGGACATGAGTGAACAACTAAAACAATAACAACGTCCCTAGAGGCATAGAATGAGAGTCTGAGTATTCATGGCAAGGATCTACGTGTAACATGTGTGACTCTAAAGCTGTACTTCAGCAGTGAAAACCTGTTCTGAGAATGTCCACAGACAGCTAGATGTTTCCAGCTATATGCATTATCTGAGATGATAGTTCAGTGGGGCTGAGTGCCAGAGATACTTTCAGGGTAGGTTATCTTGAGGATAGCAGATCAGACTCCCTTGATTTCTCAGATAAGGCATCTAGAGAATCAGTGAAATTGGTTCAGCGGTCTCATTTGATGGGTTTCTGAGGTGTCTGTCAGCAGTTTTCAATGCTGACAATCACACCTGCTATTTGTGTACTTTCGACATCTTTGCTCTCATGGTTGGTGGTTCTTCCGTACTGAGTTACTGAATTAGCCTAGAGGGAGCTTTGAGAGATTTCAGTGAAGGGAATGAGAAGTCCAGACTGAGTGAGTGAGCTCAAGTTTTGGATCCCAATTTCAAGACCTGTGATCAGGTAATAAGTCTCTGTGCTAACACTTCAAGACAGGATCAGCCAAGTAGACCACTATTTCCTCCTGGATTTACTCTTCAGTAATGATAATCATGGGATGTTGAAATAGTTTAGGACCCTGTTTTGCCTAGCAGGCAAAACACTATTGCAGACTTGTGATGGAGTGATTCTGACCCAGAGGGATGGTACGAGGAGGGAGGAGGGAGGAGAGAGGGGGTTTCAGGATGGGGAACACGTGTATACCTGTGGCGGATTCACGTTGATGTATGACAAAACCAATACAATATTGTAAAGTAATTAACCTCGAATTAAAATAAATTTATATTAAAAAAATAAAGAAAAAAAGTCACCTATTTTTATTTTCTGGATCATAAATATGTTGTTCATCTATTATATTCAAACAATATAGAAACATGTTGTAAAATGCATCTATGTTTTCTACATTAAAAATAGAAATGGAATTTTTGGGAGACTAAGCTATGTTAGTAAATTGAGAAAGATTTGTAAAGTGTCTCAAAATGTTAAAATGGAAGTGTTTGGAAAAGCACAAAGACATTATATATCATATCCCAAAGGAAAGCTTTAGTGTGACATTTTCAGAGAAACAGCCAAAAGCCATTCACAAGACTTGTGAAATCTTTCATTCAAATGAGGGTATGCAAGTGTTGGAGATTTTATCAGTCAAAGTTAGATGAGGCTGCACCATGGTAGTAAACAGACCCTGAAATCCCAGGGGCTTAGACAAAGTAATTTTCTTGTTCAGGTGAAGTCCCCTTAGGGTACAGTGACTCTCTTGAGCAGCTCCCCTCCAAATGCTCATTCAGGGAACAGGCTGCTTCCAACTCAAAATTTCACCATCTCATCATAATTCTTCCATGGCCACCATGGCAAAAACAGAGGTAAAAGGAAGGACTCAGCTGCTCCTCCAAGCTTCAGCCTGGAAGTGAGTACTCATAAACCACTGGCCAGAATTTGCACTTTTATAGTGACTGACACATAGCACTCAATAAGTGGTGGCTCTTATTACTATAATCATTGGAAAATAGTATTTTGACTGGCTGGATAAGAGTTTATTGTATATAATTTATTGTTGTTCATCTGCCTAGTCATGTCATTCTATTTTCTTTGTGTGCATGACTCTTTGTGACTGCAGCATGCCAGGCTTCCCTGCCCTTCACTATCTCCCTGAGTTTGCTTGAACTCACTTCCACTGAGTCTGTGATGCCATTCAACCATCTCATCCTCTGTCGCCCCCTTCTCCTGCCTTCAATCTTTCCCAGCCATTGGGATCTTTTCCAATGAGTCGGCACTTCCCAGCAGGTGGCCAAAAATATTGGAGCTTCAGCTTCAGCATCAGTCCTTCTAATGAATATTTAGGATTGATTTCCTTTAGGATTGACTGGTTTGATCTCCTTGCTGTCCAAGGGACTTTCAAGAGTTTTCTCCAACACCACAGTTTGAAAGCACCAATTCGTCAGCTCTCAGCCTTCTTTATGGTCCAACTCTCAAATCCATACATGACTACCAGAAAAACCAGAGCTTTGACTAGATGAACCTCTGTTGGCAAACTAATGTCTCTCCCTTTTAATAAGCTGTCTAAGTTTGTCATGGCTTTTATTGCAAGGAGCAAGCATCTTTTAATATCATGGCTGCAGTCACCATCCTCAGTGATTTTGGAGTCCAAGAAAACAGAATGTCACTTTTTCCACTTTTCCCCCCTCTATTTGTTATGAAGTGATGGGACCAAATGTCATGATATGAGTTTTTGAATGTTGAGTTTTAAGCCAGCTTTTTCACTCTTCTCTTTCACCTTCATCAAGAGGCTCTTTAGTTGCGCTTCGCTTTCTGCCATTGAGGTGGTATCATCTGCATATCTGAGGTTGTTGATTCCAGCTTGTGATTCATCCAGCGCAGCATTTCACATGATGTACTCTTCATTTAAGTTAAATAAGCAGGGTGACAATATACCTGTCACCTGATGTACTCTTGATATACTCCTTTCCCAGTTTTGTACCAGTTTGCTGTTCCACGTCCAGTTCTAACTGTTGCTCCTTGACCTATATACAGGCTTCTCAGTAGGCAATATGGTCTGGTATTCCCATCTCTTTAAGAATATTCCACAGTTTGTTGTGTTTCATCAAATGTGCATCATTTGTTGTGACATAGTCAAAGGCTTTAGCATAGTCATGAGGCCATAAGTAGGTGTTTTTCTGAAATTCCTTTGCTTTTCCTATGATCCAGCAGATGTTGGCAATTTGATCTCTGGTTCCTTTGCCTTTTCTAAATCCAGCATGTACATCTGGAATTTCTCAGTTCATGTACTGCTGAAGCCTAGCTTGAAGGATTTTGAGCATAATCTTGCTAGCATGTGAAATGAGGGCAGTTGTGTGATGGTCTGAGCATTCTTTGGCATTGCCTTTCTTTGGGACTGGAATGAAACTGAGCTTTTCTAGTCCTGTAGCCACTGCTGAGTTTTCTAAATTTGCTGGCATAATGAGTGCAGCACTTTCACAGCATCATCTTTTAGGATATGAAAAAGCTCAGTGGGAATTCCCATCACATCCACTAGCTTTGTGTGTAGTAATGCTATGTGAGTCAAGTGTTTTTTTCTTACCAATTTGTAAATGTTCTTTATATAATAATTATACTAATCTGTTATTATATTTGTTTCCAATAATTTCAAGTTTTAGCTTCTCTTTAATTAAATGAGGTCTTCAATAAATAATTTTTCTTGATGTATCAAATCTGTCAGTATTTCTGAAAGAGGGGAAGCTATTTCACTAGCTTCCTGTTTCCATGAGGGGACCTCCTGTCTCCTTCCCTGTTTACTTCTTACCACAGAGAAGGAGCAACAATATCTCTGACTGGTGAAATCCTGTTCTCTGTTCTCAAGTGCCATGCTGAAGTTCACAGGCACAAGCTTAGAACCCACAGAAGAGTCTGAGCATGAGCTGACTTTCAGCAACTAGGTGGTTATGATGAATTGTGAGAAAATCGATTTGATTTGAACAGATATAAGCTCTGTTCCCCACCTAGCCTTAGCAATTATGATACCATATTTCTTCTGACTTGGTTCTGAGCTTGGACCAGTGAGAAGATATCATCATCTTTCCATAAATCCCATCACTTTTCTTTGCACTTTGTTCCATTGTTTTTATGTTTCGAAGGTCTTTCCGATCTAAGACTAAAATAAATGCTTGCCTATAGTTTCTATTTTTTATAGTTTATGTTTAACTGTTTCTTATAAAATTTAATCTTAAAATAAGATATTGATGTAATTAACATTACCATAAAATGTTTAAAAAATCATAAAGAGAAAAATTTAAATCACACAATTTTAAACATTCCTTCAAAGGAGTGTATATTGTATACAACACAATTTTTATACTTTGTATTTTCTATCTCCAAAATTATTGACACTTTGTATACACTTAATATTTAACCAGTTCTGGTGTATACTGTCATTTCTTTTATATTAGGACTTCCTTCTTCTTAAGATTTTTACCTTTGATTTATCTCCTGTTGGGTTACAGAATATGGCATACAGGGAAACTACATTCACTGTACTTTTTGAAGCTTGCATATGTAAACATATCTTCCAGTTGCTTCACATGGGAATAGAACTTACTTCTGTAGCATATTCTGAAGTTTATAGCAGCCCATTCTCTTTCCCCTACCCTCAAATCCCCTGGACTCTACTTGTTTGTTTGTTTGTTTCACGGCATTTTCTGTTGCAAAGGAGAAAAAAATGAGACTATCTAATTTTGCTTTCAATGCAGGCAATCTGTGTTTTCTCTTCAGATAAAGGTGGGAATCTGTCTTAATCTGAGTTGTTCAAAAAACTTCCTGAGAATTATCTAGTTATGGATCTTTCCTTATATTTTTGACTAGAACATAAAGAGCTATTTCAATCTGCATACCCAGATCGTTTGGGGGGGGTCAAGAAAGCTTTCTTAAAATGTCTTTGGTTATTGTTTTCATTTCGGCTATTATCTACTCTATCTCAGAAACTTCCAAATTTATAATGTCATTGTTTTCATTTCTTAGTCTTTCACCTGCATTTCGGGAAAACATTTCAAGTCTGCCTGCCCTCAACACCACTGATTCAATATTCCGTGGTGTCAACTTTTTATACATTAGGGTTTTCCCTGTGGCTCAGTAGTAAAGAATCCATCTGCAGTGCTACAGATGCAGGAGACACGGTTTGATCTCCGGATTGGGAAGATCCCCTGGAGGAAGGCATGTATTCTTGCCAGGAAAATTCCATGGACAGAAGAGCCTGGTGGGCTACAGTCCATAGGGTTGCAAAGAGCTGGACACGACTGAAGTGACTGAGCATGCACACAATCTTGCTCTTTTCTTTTTCTCCTCTGTAGTTTAATTCTATCAATTAATTTCATTTCATTGAAATTATGAATAATTTCATTTCATTGAAATGAAATCTGCATTTCATTGAAAGCCTTCCTTACTTCATCTGGGGCTCACTGTCATCTCATTTGGTTTATCCTTAAAATTTTCTGTCTTCTTGTATCTTCCTGAAGACACTAGGAATTTTTCTAATTATTCCATTTATAGGTTTGTTTTTCAGATTAATGGTTTGTTTTCTTTCATTTTCTACATCTCTCAATTGGGAATATTTAGTCTAGGTGTTTAAAGGCAAGCAGAATGGACAGTCCGCCCTTGGATCTGCTCGCTGGTAAGACTAGCACTCACTCAATTCCAGCATCTAGCGGGCATTCTTCTAAGGCTGAAACTGGATCTTCTCTTACTTTTGTTCATTCACTTGTTCTTAATTAATTTTTACTGGAGTATAGCTGCTTTACAACGTGTTAGTTGCTACTGTCCAGCAAAATGAATCGGCCATACACGTACATACATCCCCCCCTTTTGGACCTCCTTCCTGTTCAGGTCACCACATGTACACTGCTGATACTACACAGAAGACAAATAACTAATGAGAACATATTATATAGCACAGGGATCCTCTGGTTTAACTGATGCTTCCGCTTTGATCCACTCTTTAAAATAGCGAGTCTTCGGGGATAGAGATCCTTTTGAAGCTTACCATCTTACCGACTTTGTCCTAGTTTTTAAAGGATAGCACTTCTGTGTTCATAATCTGACCCTAGTCTCTGCATGTTCACGTCACTCCTTACACAGAACTTCCAGATTTAACTTGTCCAGAACTGATACCCTGTAGACTAGTTTCCTAGAAAAAAAGATGGACTCTGGCAAAGTTCCAAAGAAACCAGTTAGGTTTAGTGTTTTTAGGGCAATGAATCCTGACCTACAGCGAAGGCTTAGACCCTAGAGCTCTCTCCTGACAGGAAAGAGGTTGGGGCTCCCGAAATTATGAATGCCTAGGTGGCAAGTCTTGTGACATATCCTACGATGTTCTTTGCCATACTCTATGTGTGTTAGTTGCTCAGTCGTGTCTGACTCTTTGCAACCCCACGGACTGTGGCCCACCAGGCTCCTTTGTCCACGGGATTCTCCAGGCAAGAATACTGGAGAGGGTTGCCTTTTCCTTCTCCAAACAACAAACAGTCCTGTGATCGCAATCCCAATGCAGAGACCGCATCCGCTCCCCCATACCAACCACAGGGGAAGGGCTGGCTGATCTGGCATCAAACGCTGAGTGCTGAGGTGACAGCACAGAGCTTGTGTCAAGGCTCTGCCATGTCATGTTGTTACTGGGTCTGGTTCCCAATTATACCAAGAGTGTGACAACAGTTCCCTAAACACAGAGCATCCAACGGAAGGGCAAGGGGAGACCTGCACACCTGCTCTGCTCCTGTCTCTCTGAGTTTTCTCAGAGCAGCGTGGCCCTGGGAGGCCTGCTGTGAGTGCGGCTGACCAATTACTTTGTTAGCATGGCAGTTGTCCCAGCAAACCGGGCATCTCTCCAGGCCAATAACATAGCCTTCCGGAAGCAAGTCAGGGGGGCTGGAAAGAAATCAAAAACCAAGATGGGAGTGGGAAGAAAATGCTAGTGATACTGTGGTCAGCCTTCAGGATGGCTGGCTAGAGATCATTAGCAGGAACTAGCTTTGAATAATCCTTAGCAGTGGAACCCCTGTGGGGTTAGGACTCTCAGTGATAGAATTCCTTTGGTGGTGTGTGTGTGTATGATATTGAAAGTAATTACCTAATACACAGTGGACACTTCACTGAGAGGAAAGCTGAACTACTGCCCCTCATAAAATTCATGCAAAAAAAAAATGAAAGGGGGCATCTTCCTTACAGTGGGTGGAGGGTGTGTTAGGAAAGGGCTGACTATTACAAAACAGGATAAAGTGAAAGTGAAAGTCACTCAGTCATGTCTCACTCTTTTCGACCTCATGGACTATACAGTTCATGGAATTCTCCAGACCAGAATATTGGAGTGAGTAGCCATTCCCTTCTCCAGCAGATATTCCCAACCCAGGGATCAAACCCACGTCTCCCGCACTGCGGGTGGATTCTCTACTTTCTGAGCCACCAGGGACATAAGAACCTGCCTGCAATGCAGGAGACCTGGGTTTGATTCCTGGGTCAGGAAGATCCCTTGGAGAACGAAATGGCAACCCACTCCAGTATGCTTGCCTGGAGAATCCTGTGGACAGAGGAGCCTGCCGGGTTACAGTCCATGACATCACAATAATCAGACATGACCTAGTGACTAAACCACCACCAAATCTATGTACAAGACAAGAAAAGTGGGCTTCCAAATTCTACCTCCTTCTATGAGATGAAGACAGTAAAGGGGACAGTCCTTTACAATGGTGTGTGTGTGTGTTAGTTGCCCAGTTATATCCGACTCTTTGCAGTCCCATGGACTGTAGGCCACCAGGCTCCTCTGTCCATAGAACTCTTCAGGCAAGAATACTGGAGTGGGTTGCCATGCCCTTCTCCAGGGGATCTTCCCCACCCAGGGATTGAACCTGGGTCTCCTACACTTCAGGCAGATTCTTTACCACCTGAGGTACCAGGGAAGCCCATATAGTGGGGCCTCCTGTGTTGGATCTGTCTTGCACTACCAGATGGTTTGGGGGAGGGGGAGCCATTCCACTGTAACCCTCCTTCTGGTTCCTTCTGCCCCCTGGCAAATCCCACTGGAATACACCATCCAGAATTTGTTTAAAGAATTGTCTGTCAACAGTAAATTGTAGGCTCTGAACTGACCAAGCCAACCAGGACAACTCTTCTGCAGAAGTCCCAGTTACTAGGAGAACCTGGGATCAACGCTGTGGGTCTGGGTCAGTCTTTATGCAATCCCTGTGCTACAGCTACAGATGAAGAACTTTGGAACTGGAAGATGTTCACGTCCTAAGTTGTTCCTACAAGGGCCTCCCCCTGCCTGTTCTCAGGGAAGATGATCAGCACCAACGGTGGTCACCCAACGTCTACTCTTATCATCCTTCTGCCTCCCGAGATGGGAGGTCTACATTCCAAGTCCATATGAGTTGAAATGGAATAGATTGTTGGCAGAGTGAGAGATGCTGCTTGAAGCCAGCCCCCTTTGAACTAGAGGGAGACAGGACAGGACAGAGAGCTAGATAAAAATCAAGTGTTTCCTTGACCAATTCTCATCCTCCAGGTTAGCTCTACCGAAAAAACAGACTCAGCGCTTACAAGACTCCAAGGAAACTGGCTAGTCTCAGTGCTAAGTTCATTAATTTGGTCAAAGGCAAGGCTTGGACTCAGATCCTAAATCAGTGGAAGCAAAGAAGGTAGGAGCTGTTGGTTCTTGCTCAATTCTGAATGCTGATGTGCCCAGCCCCACCAGTTCTTTGCTTACCACTAATAAAGCTGCAACTGCAAGACTTGGATGCTAGTTCCCTGACCCAACAACTAAACAGTGACCTGGCAAGAGAGGACTGAAGATAAGGTTCTGGCACATCATCTTGTTATTGGTCCCAGACCATACCCAGGGAGAAGCCTGGTGCTTCCTTAATCACAGCTCTTAGAAAACCATCTCTCTCCCAGACTCTGACATCCAGCCCTGCCAGACCTCTGTGTGCTGCTCTGGAATGTATGGGAATGTTTCCTACCAGCCCAGGGTCTGAGAACTTTCTCCAATGCTCCACAGATGGGGTGTGAATGCTGCTTGTCCATCTGTCCTTCCAAGTAGGTGACAATTCTGAAAGAAGACACAGCCCCTGATCTGCTACAAGTGTTTGTCAGACCATGAGTACTCCATGCCTACTACCCTAGCAGAAATCTGAACTGGAGAGTAGACAGCCAGCCTTTGAGTCAATGGAAGCCAGTCCACGTTGCATACCAGCACCATCTTTAGCAGCAGTAGACTAGAGTTTGTGCTCTGGTCAGATGGTGTATTTGTGGGCTGAACAATGGCCCCCAAAGCACCCAGGTGCCCAGTCCCCATGACATGGCTTCTGCTCATGTTCGTTTCCTCTTTAGTTCTCCGAGGGTGCTGGAGCCATGCCCTGGACTGCAGCCTGCTTCACTGCGCTGTGACAAACTGCCCTTTGCCATCTGCCGGCTGGTACCCTGTTTTAACCTGAATGGGAGCCCTGGAACCAGGAGGCTGCCACCTGCCTCTGGGCACAGCTGCCACCTAGCTGTTGCTGCGGGGCCTCTATGGGGCTTGTCTGGACCCATCAGATCAGATCAGCTACACACCATCACCTCAGGGGGACCCCGTGTTCAGGTGAGCCCTCATGGCACTCCAGTCCCAGATTTTAAGTAGTCCTAGTTTATCCTCCTAAGTACACTGAATTTATGAATGAATGAATGAACTTATGAACTTATAAACTGAATCTCTAAAACTTTCATCAATATCAACTCAAATCATTTTATCAATCAGGCAATAAAGACATGGGTCTTGTGGCCAATGAACTGATTAAAGGCATAGAAAACTAGTTCAGATCTTTCAAAAAGGAGTTGCAAAAAAAACCCCAAACAAACACAGTCTAACTTAAGAATAGGTTTATAGACAAAACATTGTATTTATTATGGCATTTGGGTGCATTTTATCATGCTATAGAGTGGGGCATCTAATTGTGAGTAAGCCACTGACCCGTGAATGTAATCTCACAGCAGCCCCACCTTGATCACATTTTCCAAACTCATTTTCACTCTCAGCCACTGAGTTGATACGGTGCCCTGGTTGCTAATTGTATTAGTAACCATTAGTAAGTAGCTCTAACATTTGTTGAATAAGTGGATGAATAGAAGAATGAATAAAGAAAGAAAACAATTAATAAATCCTCCGATACAAACATTCACAGTTTTTTAAAAATCAGAAATTGTTGATTCATGGGTACTGAGATCCAGGTTTGCTAGAAGAAAAAGTCCTGGAGACCAGAACTGTCGTTACACAACAGTGAGAATGCACTTAATACTACAGAACTCATTCACAAATAGTTAGGATGGTAAATTCTATTATGTCTTTTTTACTGCAATAAATTAAAAAATATCACACCAAGTTTTAAAAATCAGAAATAAAATGTATAGAAAAGTTCAGAATATGTCTATGGTAGCTATCTGAAACTCAATGAGGCCACTCTTAAACTTTCATCAGGGTAGCCCTGGCTTCTTCAGCTTTAATTTTCACATATTATTTGTTACATCTTTCTTAAATCCTTCTTTTTTTTTTTTTTGGAGTCTGTAATTGAAAGTTCCATTGTTTGATTTCTCATAGTTGGAGAATTTGATGGTTCCAATCATAAAAACAAAATAAGACAGACAACATCTGAGGGATATACTTACAGTAGAGAACAAGAAAGTGCTAAATTACACTGTAGTGTATAATTTTGGGGAGTTTTTACAGTCGAAAGTAAAGCAGTTCTTGGTTTGCGTAGGGCAGTGGCTGCCAATAGAGGCTCTGAAGCCAGCTGAGTCAACACCAGCCCCAGCACTAACAAGCTCAATTTCTTTGTGCCACAGTTTCCTCATCTTCAAAAAAAGCCAATCATTTTTCAAAAGCTTAAAAAATGATTTACCTCACTTATGAAATGAGAATAATCATTTTAAAAAGCTTACACAAAGATTTTACTTTGAATTTTACATAAGCAAGAATTTATTCCATTTTTACAAACTGAAAAACTAAACTTTAGTTTTAACAACAGGCTCTAGAGCTTTAACAAGTAACTTCTCAATTACAGTAAGTAATAACTTCAGTATATAATTCTATAATCACCTATGTATGATCCCCACATTCAAAAAACAACCACTGTTAACACTTGGTTGGTACATAACACATACCAAATATAATTATATTTTACCTTGTGTTTGGATCTTATTTTCTCTTTAATGTACCATGAGCATTTTCTTAAACTGATATATATTTTGAGATTTCCTGGTGGCTCAGATGGTGAGAACCTGCCTGTAATGTGGGAGGCTCAGGTTCGATCCCTGGGTTGGGAAGGTCCTCAGGAGAAGGGAATAGCAGCGCTCCAGTATTCCTGCCTGGAGAATGTCATGGACAGAGGAGCGTGGCAGGCTACTGTCCATGGGGTTGCAGGGGTTGCAAAGAGTCAGGCATGACTGTGCAACCAACATTTTCACTTTCACTTTTCACACAATTTAGAATAAAATCCAAAGTCCTCAGCTTGGCCTACAAGCTCCCATGTGATCCCAACCTCCTGGTTTAAACTTGGCTCCTTTCCTTTCACCCCCCACCTTCGTCACTGAGTTCCAGACAGTGCTGAGCCTTCACTTGCCACTCCCTACATCCTCTCTCTGAAACCTCTTCCTCCAGATTTTTACCAGGCTCACTCCCTCACCTTCCTCACGCTTCATCTTCTAGAAGGTGAACACTGTATGTAAAGTGGCAACTGCTATCTTTTCCTTTGCCTTATTTTTCATCATAGCATTTACCACTCGTTCATACATTAGAATAGTTAGGAATGGTTAAGGCCTGTTTTTCCCAGTAGAATCTTAGTGTCGCAAGGAAAATATTTTGTCTATCTTGCTAGCTGTTTAATCTCTAGACATTAGGTCCTAAACAAATACTTGCTAAACGGATGAATTTGGCTCTAATCTGTAATTTCGTGACTGCACTGAACTCTGTTGTATAGGTATTGCTTAATGTTGCTAACCCTTTGCTTTGAGACATCATAAACTGTACTGTAGGGACTTCTCTAGCGGTATAGTGGTTAAGACTCCATGCTCCCAAGGCAGGGGGCGCTGGTTCAAGTGCTGGGTGGGGAACTGACAACCCACATGCCACAGGTGAAGTCCCCCCCAAATTTATTATTATTATTTTTTGCTATGGATATACTCTCGGATTGTTCCTTCAAGGTGGAATGAATGCAGCAGCTTCCTAACCATTCCCCCTTCCTCTTCCCATGGGGTGTCTCACAGTGAGACACCTATCACACTCCTCTCCTTAGACTGAAGGGACAGAAGCCCAAACTCTGAACCCAAACCTTTCCATACACACTCAGGCCCCATCACTGCTTAGAAATATACCTGCCACTTTAACCAAGTTGCTGTACCTATCATTTTCTCTAATTTTGCTTTGGTCTGTATAGTTCTACCTTACAGAATATATTCCTGTTTCTTTACCTGCCTAAATTACATTCATCTTTCATGTCCCCCCCAAGTCCCTTCTTTTTTCTTCTTTTTTTACATCTTACTTTTTTTTTTTTTTGGCCTCTCTGTGTACCATGTGGGATCTAGTTCCCCGACCAGGGATTAGACCTGTGCCCCCTTGCATTGGAACCTGGCATCTTAGCCCCTGGACCACCAGTGAAGCCCTCCCACCAGTTCCTTCTGGCTCCATCTTGCCTTCCTTGAATCTAGTACCTGTGATCTCTCACCTCTTTGAATTGTTCTGCTCTTCTTCATACCTATCACCCAAGAGAGCCCTTGACCATCAGCTACGTTACAGTACCTACCATGCTATAGAATACAATGTGCAGTTTCCTGAGGCATGAAAGCCTTTTTCCCCCTCCTTTCTCAAAGTCCTAGGCAGTGCTAGCCATAAAATAGCAAATATTTTCTAACTTAACCCTACTGCCAAAAACTCTCATGGAGATGAGAGTGCTTTGAGGGGAGAAACAGAATTATTTCTGATCAAATATTTTCATCTTCCCATATATTTGGTTTGTAAATGATCTAACCACTATTCTTCCACAAATAACTTTAATTCTTAAATTTCTACTCACAATCTTTATTAAACCACCATAAGAAATATGTTTCTGATGAATTTGTGGTTTTGTCTCAGGCTTTGGCTTGTCTTAATATAATATTATTAAGCATGACATTATTTATAAAGAAATATTTCCTTCAGAAATTATTATAAAACCACAAGTGATATCTGAGTTATAGAGATTGAATATATGGGATTTGGCATGTTAGGAAAATCACTATGTGTGTCTTTCCTCTTTTCCATTTTCAAACATGAGAAATCAAGTTAAAATGAATGAAAAGGTCTATACAGAAGGAAAAATAATTCGAAACGGTGCAATGCGGAGGAAAGATGTAGGTGGAAGACTGGGAAGAAGTTTTCTCTCCGTGATGATGCTGCTGGGAACTCTAGGCTGAGTACTCAGCTGGGGTATGAGTGTAGCAATATAGAGGGTGAGTCCAAAGTCACATCCCTTTGCTTTTTAATCTCAATAACTTACATTCTTCCCAGGGGGCACAGTGGTAAAGAACCCACCTGCCAAGGCAGGAGACGCAAGAGGCTCAATTCAATTCCTGGATCAGGAAGATCCCCTGGGTGAGGCAATGGCAACCCACTGCAGTATTCCTGCCTGGAGTATCCCATGAACAGAGGAGCCTGGCGAGCTACACATAGCCCTTGGGGTAGCAAGGAGTTGGACAAGACTGAGCACACAGCACACACAACTTACATTCTTTACACCAAGCCTCGGGTCTTTTTCTCCACCCCTACATGCTTTCTGGCTACCTGGACTCAAGAGCCTCCAAAGCCCCTAGGGCAGCCTGGCAAAGGGCTACTCACCATCCTCCTCGAAGAGCAGCCCCATGTGTCCATGCGCCTCGGCTTCCTTCTTCCCACCGTCAATTTTGATGACTTGAGCAATCTTAAAACATCGTTCATAGAAGTGGTTTCTAACCCACTTGTCTTCAGAATTATTGAAGTAACAGGCCAGAGCGTACAAGTTATTATAGACCTCTTCAAAGCATTCTTCAAAGAGAGAAAAACATCAGAAAATGCATTAGAAAAATGTCTCAAGGCACATCTCTTAAAATGGCAAACCAATATAGTGACATTTAGTTTCTATTTTTCTTTAAAAGCATGATTAACTATTTAAAAACTGGAAATGTAAAAATTAATGTGTTTTAACTATTAAACTAGTTATATTAATTAAAGGATGTACACATGAGAAAAACAAAAAAAATCTTTTGGAGCGCTTAGACTGATATACTGTTTGGTTGATATAGTAGTCTTTATATAAGACAAAAACAGAATGGTGTCTGCTCGCAATGGGCTCAGTTCTTTTGGAATAAATGAGTATATGGTATCAGGAAGTACTTAGCCCACTGAAGATTTGAAAAGTATTTAGAGATTCCAGAGAAAGCAATGTTTCCTAACCATGGCAAAAAGATAAAGGAAGAAAGCAGATGAAATCTAAAAATATCAAGGTATTTTCACCCAAAAGAAAAAGTAAGCCTGCAGCTTATAGATAGATCCAAGAAATGATGATCACTGTATGTTCTACACACTTTACAGCACCGTTTCAGACAGTACAAGTTACTAGCAATGTTAACAAACAGTAGATTTCTAGCATTATCTTTTCTATGAGTATCTTCTTCTGCTGAAAATGTGTTAACACTAGTCATCTCTCTCACTCAGGAAGTAACTAGTTTCTTAGCTGTCAGTTTATTAAATCCCTCTTTTTTCCCCTAAAGTGGCAAATATCTGACCTATTTGTACACACAAAAAAATATACTGATAAACTGTGAATCAGTCTTACAAACTTCATTGCAAACAGTCATAAACTTAAACAAAAATGTTTGTGCTAAATTGTACTTCTCTCTTGTAGATTTCATTCTATTGGTGGATATGAAAAAATATGTAATCTTTGCATTTCTTTGCATTTGTGCTAAAAACACAGTCATAAATAAATGGTAGGCTATGGATTACCCTTCCAAGGACTTTTTACAGCAATCACTATCTGTTGGAATTAAGTGATATTAATTCCTCACTACTATCAGAAGAGTCGATCTATATAGGCCTGAAATAATTACAATTATGAAAAGTATTTACATATTTCCCACTGGCACTCCTATAAGATTAAAGTCAAAAGGCTGAGAAAAAATTGACAATAGGCTGATTACAACAAAAATTAACTTTTGAAAACTGTACATAAGTCACTCCAATGTTCCCAAAGAAATTTAAGACCTACGTAATGTCAGCTTTTACACACTGTGTGTGCTGTGCTGTGCTCAGTCGCTCAGCTGGGCCCAACTCTTTGCACACCCATGCAGCCTGCCAGGCTCCTCTGTCCATGGAAATTTTCCAGGCAAGAATACCGGCAAGTGTAAGTGAAAGTCACTCAGTCATGTCCGACTGTTTGCAACCCCTTGGACTATACAGTCCATGGAATTCTCCAGGCCAGAATAATGGAGTGGGTAGCCTTTCCCTTCGCCAGGGAATTTTTCCAACCCAGGGATCAAACTCAGTTCTCCCACAATGCAGGCGGATTCTTTACCAGCTGAGCCACAAGGGAAGCCCAAGAATACGAAAGTGGGTTGCCACTTCCTCCTCCAGGAAATCTTCTTGACCCAGGGATCTAATCCATGTCTCTTACGTCTCCTGCATCGGTGGGTGGATTCTTTATCACTATGCCCTTCATAATTCTATAGGAAATTAAGATTTATCTCAAAATAAGTTTTAGAACTAAAAATTAAAGTTAAAATACATTCTCCCTATTCCCCAGTTTTGAAGGAACTGGAGATTCTGCAGAGACTTTCTGCCTTTTAAAGGTTATCCACAATAAGCAATAGCTTAGGTGAAAAGTAGGGGGTAAAACCCGGAGCAATTTACTTAAAACAAACACTCTCATTTCAGAACTGATTTCTCTTGTGCTTTATCTTTCCATTCTGGACCTGTGCCTAATATGACTAGAGCATTAAAATCTGTTTTGTAATATTTTATATTCTTACATATAGTGATTGAAAGTGAAAGTGAAGTTGTATCCGACTCTTTGTGACCCCATGGATTGTAGCCTGCCAGGCTCCTCCACCCATGGGATTTTCCAGGCAAGAATACTGGAGTGGGTTTCCATTTCCTTCTCCAGAGGATCTTCCCGACCCAGGGATCGAACACTGGTCTCCTGTACCTCAGGCAGACTCTTTACCATCTGAGCCACCAGGGAAGCCCACATACATAGTGATTAGAGAGCTGCTATTTTTAAAACCTGTAAATGAAACATTTTATATCTTCCATTTTAAAAAGTCATACAAAGAGCTTTTAAGAAATATATATGCAAACCTAAAATAATTTTCTGTTTTTCAGTAATTAAGCTTTAATAGAAAAACATTTCCAACATTTGATAGTTTTTGGTTTTGCTTAGAAGCTATTTAGATTACATATTTCAAGACTACTTGTCAGCTAAGCTATTCTTCCATGGAAAAATTGAAAGGTCTGAACTTTTGAATAATACAAATACATGGTTTATACCCTTTACATCCTAAGCAGCCTTTTCTCCTTGCTTGCACAACATTTCCACAAATTGTCAGCAGCTATATTAATAAGATGAAAATCAATTTTATTGTTGATTTATACCTTAGACCAATATTCACTATACTACCTTAAAAGGAGAGCTCGTGATGAAATAAATTTGGAAAGTGCTCCTACTAATTTCTCTCTTTCAGTGAAACACACAATACATTAACATGTCAAAGGCCCTGATAAGTCCTGCAACAAACCAACCTGCTTAATGTATATGTTAATTCACATGGCTGTTTCTCCCACTTATTTTACCAGACACTCACTTTTGTTTTTCTTTACATAAACTGTATAAACATCCAGTGGGACTCTGCTTGAGTAAAACATACTTTGGGTATCTTAAATAAATGTTATTAGAGAAAAAAATTGCTGCTTAACCCTTGACAATAATTTAAAGTCAAGTGTAAATAATGTTTGAATTATCTATTGATTCGGTTACCCATTACCATTATTGCCATCTCCTCCTCAGCCCCATGGGGCACCAGGCCCTAATCATGTTACAGATGGTACAGAGATGACTCACATTGGGTCATATAAGAATGACATCAGGGACAAAGAAATACTTTGTAACAAATGGAAAATAATCCAAAAAGAACGACTGGCTTCCTTTAAACATTTCTTTGCTATAAAACAGAAAGCGATATTTTGAAAAGTAATTTAAATAACTCTAGGTTTCTGCTTTGTGAGTCTCAAGAGACAGAACTGACNATTTCTTTGCTATAAAACAGAAACTGATATTTTGAAAAGTAATTTAAATAACTCTAGGTTTCTGCTTTGTGAGTCTCAAGAGACAGAACTGACCCGAAATGACTATTGTTAGTTCCATAGCTTTGATTAAATGAACTTCATTGTGACCCTAGAGTGATGGTCTTTCCAACGAGAAGCAATGAGAATACTCAGAGATACGATGCTGCTTCAAGATAATTGTCTCAGATTGCATAACCATATGGGGTGAAATCATCCAGGAACTATTAATAGATTTCTATATTCTAGATTAAGTGTGTGGTATACATGGGTTTTAAGATTTAGAATTAATTCAAGTTAATAAGAGTTTCTATATATATTCCCTGCACTACTTTCTAGGACATTCTTAAATTACAGTTTTTCTCCTATAAAGTTCATGTGTTGAATGTGAAAAAATTACACATTTCTTTTTAAAGAAGCATATAAATGTTTACTTGTCCTTCAACTGATGTATTTCCAATAATGTTTTTTTGCAATAATTTTAATTTTTTGTATTTTAACCAGGCAAAAGCCACAGCATTTTGAAGTCAATAACCCTACAGAAGAGCTGTTCTGAGCAAGAAGTAATTTTATTCCATTTATCAAACAGAACCTTAGTTACCATGAACATGTGACAAACTACTCAGTAAGAAAAATATTTCATTACTTGTACATGTGTATAAGACATTGGCTATTATGAAGCTTGGACTTTTTAAATTTGGGGGATTGGAGAATCATTTTAATTTATATATAATATAGTTACTTTGTCAAATAAAGTATTTTTCAAATAGGTTATTTAGCATTCTAGTTTCTTTATAATAATAAAATGCTTTATGTTTCTTTTATGATACTTTATGACTACTGATGTGTTTGGCTTAAATTTATACTATTATGCTACTAAAACGAATGCTTCTATTTAAAATGTTCAATGAATCAAATTAATTCAACTTGAAAAAAATGACTTATGAACAAATCTTATCTTGATCAATTCTATCTTCAGTGTAAATATCACCTCAGAATTTGGGGCTGACCTAGAAAATAAGTTTTTTGACAACAGCATTTTAAAATTTAAAACAGTTAATTTCTTGAGAACTTATATGTAAATCACATTTTAAAATTCACCAAAGGACTCTTTTCAAAGTCAATTCTGCAGTTAAATATTTTCATTATACAAATAATCACCTCTTACCTACACATACACACATGCACACACAAGCTCACTTATGTATTGTACTGTACAGTGAAACAGAGACATTTTCATGCTGGAGCTTAAAGCTTCCCTCTTTTTGAGTCCAGTGGTATTTTCACACAAAAAAAGTCAAAGAAGAAGACAATTGAGAATACCAAATGTATATGCCAAATTTGTGGATTTCCTTTCTTTGATTGTATAAAATGACCAATTCTGGACATGTAACTAAGAAATACTTATGACAATGATATCACTATAATTGTAGTAGATTGAAACATACTGACCTTCTGGAAAAAATTTACAATATCAAAAATGGAATTAATGAGAGATGATGTGATGGAAAATAAAAAAAACAATTTTATTCATAATTGTGGATTACAGACTTTTCCTGTCTCCTCACAATTCACTAATCAAAATTCTCTGATAGAAATCTTAAGCATAGAACTTAAGGATAAAACCTTCAAATTCTATTCGATAAATACTAGAAAATAAGTTTAACTGGCAAAATACAATACTCTGCAAAGGGCTCCTCAGTGAAAGTCAGTATTCAGATTACGTATAAAGAAAAAAACTATAAAGATGTATAATGAATGATACCGAAGATTTTAATACATCCAGGGAAGCCCCGGAGATGTTACTAGGTGCTATTTGTTTATTGTCTACCCAGGCTTAGAGTGACATCACCAGGATGGCCATGTGTCTGGGCACTCTTGTGAGTCAGCATTCTCTACTGTCCACTCCATGAAGATGCTTAGTTGACTAGGCTGACTAGTGCTGAGGTGTCCTAACGTCTTAAACTCACATATGAAGCAATTGGGAACTTGCCCTCAGGTGCTCCCTGTTCTGGTTTCGGCGGTGCTGCTTCCCCAAACCCCTCCACGTACCTTTCCTTTCAGCTGTCTCAGCCCTGGTCAGGTAGTAGTAGAAGTGATCCAGCTTATCGGGCTGCTCTTCCAGGGGTCTCTGTGCCCAGGACAGGGATCGGACCCTGGCAGCCTCCCTCAGGGCTCCCCACTTCTCTGTCAGAGCGAAGAACTCGGTAAAGGACTTATGATAGCCATCCCGCAGCATCTCCACACAGACGTTCTTCGTGTACGAGTTCCGGTAGCTGGGAGTAAGAATCAGAACACTGAACTCGTTATTTTAATCCTTCAAGTCTTTTGATTTTTTTGATCCTATAATAATTAAAGGTTGGCTCATGCTGCCTTTTCTCTTTTTCCTCAGTGAAAGGGCTGAAAGCTATCTTGACCTCAAACACTTATAATTGAACAACTCCAGTTTAATGAAAGATGCCAAGAGCTATCTAAATACAGTAGTTTTAGGGAAATTACATTATAAATATATCAGTTCCAGAGCTGAGCCCCCTTTGATAAGGACAAATAAGCTGGTTGATGGATGTCTCAGTCCATTTGGGCTGATGTAGCAGAGTACGCAGTCCACAGGGTTGCAAAGAGTCAGACACGACTGAGCGACTGAACAACAGAATACCACTAACTGAGTAGCTTATCAACAACTGAAATTCATTGCTCACAGTTCTGGAGGCCAGAAGTCTAAGACCAAGGCTCCAGGAAGGCTGCCCCTCCTGGTTCATAGCCTGAACCTTCTAGTTGTGTCCTCACATAATGTAAGAAGCTAGAGCACTCTCTGGAGCCTCTTTTATAAGAGCACTAATCCTATTCATGGAGCTGTTTCAAATCCTGAAAGATGATGCTGTGAAAGTGCTACACTCAATACGCCAGCAAATTTGGAAAACTCAGCAGTGGCCACAGGACTGTAAAGGTCAGTTTTCATTCCAATCCCCAAAAAAGGCAATGCCAAAGAATGCTCATACTACTGCACAATTGCACTCATCTCACATGCCAGTAAGAAATGCTGAAAATTCTCCAAGCCAGGCTTCAGCAATACGTGAACCGTGAACTTCCAGATGTTCAAGTTGGCTTTAGAAAAGGCAGACGAACCAGAGATCAAATTGCCAACATCCGCTGGATCATTGAAAAAGCAAGAGAGTTCCAGAAAAACATCTATTTCTGCTTTATTGACTATGCCAAAGCCTTTGACTGTGTGGATCACAATAAACTGTGAAAAATTCTGAAAGAGATGGGAATACCAGACCACCTGACCTGCCTCTTGAGAAACCTATATGCAGGTCAGGAAGCAACAGTTAGAACTTGACATGGAACAACCGACCGGTTCCAAATAGGAAAAGGAGTACGTCAAGGCTGTATATTGTCACCCTGCTTATTTAACTTATATGCAGAGTACATCATGAGAAAAGCTGGGCTGGAAGAAGCACAAGCTGGAATCAAGATTGCCGGGAGAAATATCAATAACCTCAGATATGCAGCAGACACCACCCTTATGGCAGAAAGTGAAGAGGAACCAAAAGCCTCTTGATGAAAGTGAAAGAGGAGAGTGAAAAAGTTGGCTTAAAGCTCAGCATTTAGAAAACGAAGATCATGGCATCTGGTCCCATCACTTCATAGGAAACAGATGGGGAAACAGTGGAAACAGTGTCAGACTTTATTTTGGGGGGCTCCAAAATCACTGCAGATGGTGACTGCAGCCATGAAATTAAAAGACGCTTACTCCTTGGAAGAAAAGTGATGGCCAACCTAGATAGCATATTGAAAAGCAGAGACATTACTTTGCCAACAAAGGTCTGTCTAGTCAAGGCTATGGTTTTTCCAGTGGTCATGTATGGATGTGAGAGTTGGACTGTGAAGAAAGCTGAGCACCGAAGACTTGATGCTTTTGAACTGTGGTGTTGGAGAAAATTCTTGAGAGTCCCTTGGACTGCAAGGAGATCCAACCAGTCCATTCTGAAGGAGATCAGTCCTCGGTGTTCTTTGGAGGGAATGATGCTAAAGCTGAAGCTCCAGTACTTTGGCCACCTCATGTGAAGAGTTGACTCATTGGAAAAGACTCAGGCTGGGAGGGATTGGGGTCAGGAGGAGAAGGGGACGACCGAGGATGAGATGGCTGGATGGCATCACTGACTTGATGGACATGAGTTTGAGTGAACTCCGGGAGTTGGTGATGGACAGGGAAGCCTGGCGTGCTGCGATTCATGGGGTCGCAAAGAGTTAGACACGACTGAGCGACTGAACTGACTAACTGAATCCTATTCATGAGTGCCCCATTCTCATGGCCTAATCACTTTCTAAAAACGCCCATCCACCTACACTTCCAGGGAATGGGATTTCAATATAAGAATTTTAGGAACACAACATTCAGACCATAGCAATTGACAATAACCAAAAATACTTAATAAGTTAGCCTCCCACCAAAACAACACAAAAAGCCAGTAAGGCAAACAATATTTAAATGTGTCATTGAATATCAAAACAAAGCTCTATTAAGTGGCTTCCCTGTATGTTATGAAGGTTCATTCATTCATTCATTTATGCAGAAAGAGTTTATGGATATCTCTTGCTAAATATATTTTTAAAATTATTTTCAGTAGGATTAAGTTAATGACATGTTAGATTACTACTTCACTTCTAACAATAATAAATCATATGCAAAAAAATAAAATGACAATTGAAAGTTGTTGTTATTTTTCAGTTGCTTAGTCGTGTCTGACACTTTGCAACCCCATGAACTGCAGCACTCCAGCCTTCCCTGACCATCAGCGTCTCATGTCCATTGAATCAGTGATCCCATCCAATCATCTTGTCCTCTGTTGTCCTCTTTTCCTCCTGCCTTTAATCTTTCCCAGCATCAGGGTCTTTTCTAATGAGTCAGCTCTTTGCTTTAGATGGAAAAGTATTGGAGTTTCGGCTTCATCATCAGTCCTTCCAATGAATATTCAGAGTTGATTTTCTTTAGGATTGACTGGTCTCATCTCCTTGCAGATCAAATACACTTTTCAAACAATTGAATAGTGTATTTATTTATTCAATCAATAGCTATTGAGTTTCCTATTAAGTGCTAGGCACAGTTCTAGATCAAATAGAGTCAATACCCTTGTGAGGTATATATTCTAGTGGAAGAACACAACCAAAAAATAAGTAAACAAATCATACATAATTTCAGAGCATGAACATTGTTATATAGGAAATAAACAGAGTTATGGAATAATAGTTGTGTGGTGGCTATTATTCTACTAAGCAAGTAATCAGAGGCCAAATGATATCACTTTATACTAATTATTTTACATTTTAAAATAAGGGACAATTAAATATTTAAAACTGACAAGATGTGATATTACTATCATAAGCATTTCAGTGTGGAGTGGTGACAGTCTAGAATTAAAACCCCTGAGGTTCAGGCCATTTCTTCCTAACTTTTCTGGACTTCACTTCTTCTCATCTGTGAAATATATATATTAATATTTGCTATACCTATATCACAGGATTCTTCTAAGAACCAAGCAAAAATATGTATGTGAAGATTCTCTGAGAAACAAGATGAAGTCTAGCAACAGACTCACCCTATAGAGTTTAAAAAGCAAACAAAGCAAAAATGCCCAGGTGCCATACACCCAGAATTTTTTACTCAGTGGATCTGCTTTGCTCTAGAACTGAATACCTACAGTGATAAGGAAGGGAGTGGGAAGAGGGAAGTTAAAAAAAGGGGAGGGCAGAACCCATATTGTGGAGACTTCAGAGCACAGTCAGTAGTTTGGACTCCAAGCTAAGAGTGGGATAGAGTCATAGAAGTGTTTGAGTCTGGGAAATGACTCAGTGAGATTGTATTCAGTTCAGTTCAGTCACTCAGTTGTGTCCAACTCTTTGCGACCCCGTGAACCACAGCACACCAGGCCTCCTTGTCTATCACCAACTCCGGGAGTCCACCCAACCCCATGTCCACTGAGTTGGTGATGCCATCCAACCATCTCATCCTCTGTTGTCCCCTTCTCCTCCTGCCTACAATCCCTCCCGGTATCAGGGTCTTTTCTAAGGAGTCAGTTCTTCACATCTGGTGGCCAAAGTATTGGAGCTTCAGCTTTAGCATCATTCCTTCCAATGAACACCCAGGACTGATCTCCTTTATAATGGACTGGGTGGATCTCCTTGCAGTCCAAGGGACTCTCAGGAGTCTTCTCCAACACCACAGTTCAAAAGCATCAATTCTTTGGTGCTCAGCTTTCTGTACCGGGTTGGCTAAAAATTATTTTGGGTTTTTCTATAAGCTGCATGGAAAAACTCAAACAAACATTTCAGCCAACCCAATATATTAGAAAAATTACTTGGAAGTGGATTCGCACTGAATTGCAATCCTCCTCAACCTAGTGGCCAATGCAAGGCACCTATTGTTACAGGACTAGTTCATAAAGAGAGTAAGGAAACCACATTCCCATGTCCACAAGTCAAAGGCCACCATCTTGTCAAAACGATGACCAAAAATATTTGAAGTGGAGAAGAGAAAAACAAGCACAGACTTTTGCTTCTGCCCTCTGGCCGAGAGTGTGGAGAGGGAAAGCGTGAGATGTAAGATGAATCAGATTGTCTCTCCCTCCCCTCCCCACCGCCCCAACACAGGGCATGGAAAGGCAGCAAAAGTCCCTGCAGAGAGCCTCTGAGCAGAAGAAAACCCAAACCAGCCCGAATGATGTCCCACGGCCCCTGGACAGTACGGGTCAAAGACCGTGAATTGTCTGGTGACCTCCGCGTGTGGCATCAAAGTTAATGGGAAGAGAGGGCTGGGATGTCTGCCCTCTGTCACTGGCCCTAGCAAGGGCGTGTGTGCTAAAAGGCTGTCAGATGTGCTGCCCACTGGGGACTGAATGGGGACACAGCTGTAACTCTGCGAGTAAGCAGCACTGGGGTGCTACTGAAAGAGGCAGGTCAGCGTATTTCAAGGGCTGACGCAAAAGGATGAATCAAGCGCATCAGTGACAGAGCCCTGGACAGCACCCCAGAAGTTAGGAACCCATTCAGTTCCAAGGAAGAGAAAACCTGGCTCATGGTGCCTTTGAAACTAGGAGTCTGTACTGTTCACAGGACAAGATGCCAAAGCTCGGCAGCCATTAGCCTTGGTTCCGTGGCCTGGCGAGTTCAAGGCCTGTGCTTGAGGGATTATTTCCTGCCTGTCCCTGGTCACTGGAGGGCTGCCCCAGTCCAGACATCAAGTCCACATTTAAGCCAAGAAGAAATGGTATAGGCAGCTGACAGCAGTTGTGTCTTTCTCTATTATTGGGAATACTTTTATTCCTGCAACTACTACTGGAATTCCACTTTATTCCCTTGGTGAGAACCGTGTCACGTGGCTGCAAAGACTAGAAAAACAAATATCCTGCCTGTTTGGAGGCACACTGTTGCCTCAAATGAAACTGGAATTGTGTTAGTAAAGAGAGGAGAAATGGATACCAGGCAAGTTTAGAGTCTATCACAAGGTCCTAGATCAAGATCTGGGAGTGAATGCTGACAAACCCCCTCTCCTGAGCTTGCCAGATAAACCTGGGCAGGATGCCCAGTAAAATCAGAATATCAGATAAACCACCAATGATTTTTTGTATTAGTGTATCTCAGGCGAAGAGTTGATTCATTGGAAAAGACTCTGATGCTGGGAGGGATTGGGGGCAGGAGAAGGGGACGACCCAGGATGAGACGGCTGGATGGCATCACGGACACGATGGACGTGAGTCTGAGTGAACTCCGGGAGATGGTGATGGACGGGGAGGCCTGGCGTGCTGCGGATTCATGGGGTCGCAAAGAGTCGGACACGACTGAGCGACTGAACTGAACTGAACCCGAATATTGCACGGGAATACTTATACCAAAAATAATTTCCATTTTTTGAAATTTGAAGTGTATGTTGTATTTTTATTTGCTAAACCTAGTAACCCTGTTTCTTTCTACCTGGCATCAGTGCTGTGCTCTTGGTACAGTGTTGTGTTGTTTCCATATAGGAACACAGGGTGACGGGAAGGAGTGTAAGAATCTGAATAGCCTGAGAAATCACTGAATTGGGCTGACTTTACCTAAGAGGGACGAGGTTGGACTTTTACATTAGGGAGAATCAAGGCTTAGGACCAGGAATTAAAATTAAGTTATATAAAAAAATAGAGACATTCAATTTAGCATCGTTGAGCTTGTGACTCTGAAATTCACACTAGGTCCAAGAGAATGGCTGGGAGGAGGATAGAACCAGGAGCAGGGAGAAGAGACAGGAGACACTGGTGCTCATGGACAGAGAGACCATGGGACTAACTGAAGTTAAGGCAGAGGAACACACAGAAGTAGGTGGATTTGATACATATTCAGGATATAAAAATACTGACTACTTGGTGACTGAGTGGATGTTAGGGTTGATGGAAAGAGAAGAGCTAGGATGGCAACAAGCTTTTGGGGGTGAGCCGTTGGTAATTTACTAAAGTGCATGCGTGGGTGCTAAGTTGCTTTAGTATAGTCCAGCACTTTGTGACCCCACGGACTGTAGCCCACCAAGCTTCTCTGTCCATGGGGATTCTTCGGGCAAGAATACTGGAGTGGGTTGCCATGCCATCTTCCAGGTCTTTGCAACCCAGGGATCAAGTCCATGCCTCTTATGTCTCCTGCAGGCTGGTTCATTACCCCTCACGCCACCTGGGAAGCACAATTTGCTAAAGAGGGGAACACGAAAGGATGACTAGGTTTGGGGAAGGGTAACAAGCGTGGGTTCAGATACTTTGAGTTTGAGGAACCTGAAGGGGACATCCAAGAGGTACCCAAAAGATAGTTTGGGGGATGGTAAGGAAGTTTGAGAGGTCAGGGGGCTAGAAATCCAGCCTTGCTTCAAACAAGCTCTGACACATAGAGAATAAGTTTATGGTTATCAAAAAGAGAAGGTGGGGGGATAAATTAGGAGTTTGGAATTAATAGATACACACTGCTGTGTATAAAACAGATCAGCAAGAGGGACCTATTGTGTAGCACAGGGAACTATATTCAACATCTTGTGATAACATAATGAGAAAGGATCTGAAAAAGAATATATATATGTGTGTGTATGTGTATATATATATAAATTATAAATAAATAAAAAATTAGATAATCAATTTAAAACAGTGGTCCCCAACCCTTTGGCCCTAGGGATCAGTTTTGTGGAAGACAATTTTTCCATAGACCAAGGGGATACAAGGGATGGAGAATGGCTATAAATACAGATGGAGCCTCGCTTGCTCCTTCACCTGCCGCCCACTTCCTGCTGTGGCCCAGTTCCTAACAGGCCACGGACTGGAACTGGTTCCTGGCCCAGAGGTTGGGGACCCCTGATATAAACAGTAGAAATAAACCGTCAGGAGGCCATCTCAGTGCTCATCCCAGCTGGGACAGAAACGCGGAACGTCACGCCTTGAGGGTGCTCGGGCTGGATTCGGTCCGCTCAGCATCTAGCTCCACATGCGCAGTACTCTGAAGTATTTCTGGAAATGGCACATCGCGTGTCATCTTGGTGGGACCTGATTTCAAAGACTCCCTCCCACACTAAGCCACTGGTCTCTCCCAGCATTCTGAATCTTGAAGCAAGAAACACAAAGAGGGAGAAGGTTTTCGGAGTTCAGTCCACCTGGCAGCAATATCCTGACAAGAGGTGAAAGTGGTTCTGGCTACCTGGATCCTTCCAAGTGTCCCATGGCTTTTCCTTTTCTTCTGAGCCAGGTTTCCCCCCAGATATCCTTCTAATAAAATCATTTCCACTCTACTTAGTCAGACTCTGTCTCCGCGCCTGTGACCGAAGAACATGAACTGATTCAGAAGGGATTGTCTTGGTACTCAAGACAGCCCCAAACATCCATCATATATAACTGCTATCAATTTTTAGAATTTCTAGTACATTTTTTTAAAAGACCATTCTTTGCAAAAAATGTTTCAAATAGAATGTATTTAGAAAGCATACATGACTATTCCGACCTCCACTCTGTTTTACACGCACATTTGTGTACACATACACACATACATGCATGACATTGTTAAAGCCTCATTACTAACATTTTAGAACCAGAAAGAGCAATTAATGCTTTACTAAATAGGTTCCTATTTAAACATTCACAGTTAATGCATATCATTTCTTTTAAATAGAATAATTTTTGCTTTTTAGAATGAATTTGCTATCTGAAAATAAAAATGTATGTCAATTTCTACTATTATATGTGAATTTGTCAGGTTTTACATTTCCTAACAGGCAAAGTTTACTTGATTCACAAAAAGGAATTTTTTAAAATGCAAACAGAAACATAAAGAGAAGTCAAATTCACTATTTTACTTCTTTCATTTGGACATGAAATTATTAGTCTTTGGTTTTATTTATATATTAAAACAAATACTTATCTAAATTAGAATATGCCCTTTTTCAGCATCAGAATAATAAAAATCTCATTGACCTGAAGTCACCCTGATGGATGAAAACTGAGAATTCTGGTAAAATTTCTGGAAAGTTTCAATATTACGGAATTTGAGAAGAGTCCTCTTGACAGAAAAGAGGCCATTCATAGAAACAGAAGTTGTGACATTCACAGATATGCTGAACATCTAAAGTCTATACCTAAGGAAGATCTTTGCCACTGTAGGTACTTAAGGCATAACCGGGCTAAGGGATGCAGCTGGAGAAAAGTGGTTTTAAGAATGGAATTAAGTGGTCATGCATTTGATATAGGTTTTTATTACTATTTAAATGCATTATTCAATGGAGATTCTAAATATTTTGAATTTACAACAAAATTTCCCTTTATGGGAGGGGGTAGAGGAAGGCCCAAGAGGGAGGGGATGTATGTAAACATATTGCTGATTTGTTTCACTGTTCAGCAGAAACTAGCACAACATTATAAAGCAATTATACTCCATAAACAATAATCTATATACTGGAAGAAAGTAAACCTGAACAATCCAACATAATTCTATAGCAGCTGAATGTGTGAAGATGCTGGGAAATGGAGAGCTTTCTATTAAATGGCCACGGAGATAGTATATCATTTTTAAATTCTGCCTTAAACCATTTTGAATAGCTACTATTCACAGAGCATGTACTATGTGTCAGACATCATTTCTAAATCACACGATAACTCTAAAACTACCACTTCCATTTTTACAGATAAAGAAACCCTCTTTGGTGAGGTTTTGGCTTGCCCAAAGTCATACATGATAATAAGTGGCTGGGGTGGCTTTCATAATCAGGTTTCTCTGATTACAAATTCTGAATTTTTTTCACTTTATCACATTGCCTCCGATTATATCAAATAATGTTAATTTTCTTTTTCTCTTCCTCCTTCACACATTTTTTTTGTTACCTGTATTGATTGTTTAGAAATTTGACATCATTATACAATTATGATGTGACTCCAGTTAGAAAGCCATTGTCTTTTGGGAGTAACATATACACACTACTATATATAGAATAAACAGCAAGGACCTACTCTATAACACAAGGAACTAAACTCGATAATACGTAATAACCTGTATGGGAAAAGACAATGAAACAAAACAAACATATATATATGCGTGTGTGTGTGTGTGTGTGAGTTACTTTGCTGTACACAACATTGTAAATCAAATATACTTCAGTTAAAAAAAAAGGAAAAAAGAAAGCCATCTTCTTTATCCGTGTTAATGAATGTTCGTGCTGGATTGGGGAAAAACACGGCTGTCACTTTGTGACTCTTCCAGAGAGAGAATCCCTTTCCTTTAAACAAGGCAGCAGACAATCAGTAGCATCCAGGCAAAGCAAACTGCATAAAAGTGATCCCCACACAGAGATGTAGTCTAACGGGGTAACACTGACAAACACATAAGACAAACCTATGAAAGGATGAAACTGGATGAGTATGAAAAACACAAATGAGCAGAATGCCAATTTATCGTCTTCACTTTGTACTTACAAGTATTTATACTAGCCATTAGATAGATTTTCAAAATTAAAAATGCATTATCAACTATTATATGATTAATGTAATTCAACATTTTCATAAGTCTAACTGAAATACTGAATCAAGGTGACGCTTCACATTCAGTAAAATATTTCAAAAGCAGTTCAATAAGCTAAATACTCTAAAACAAGATCATAAAATTTTTACTTAATATGACAAAGATAAACTCAAAAGATATGTTATATCTAATCAAAAGGCAGTATAATACTTTTATTCCACTAAGTTAATATTTGTAAGTCACTATTGGGTTATCTATATGTCAGTAATAACAGTCTTAAATTCGTATTGTAGGGATAAATGTTATTAGAATCACCTACGGGATAATTACATTGACTCCAATTAATACTTAAATAGCTTCAGTTAATATAATTTCTGTGGAATAAAGTGAGTCACCATTCTTACCCCTACTTTTCAGTGAAGGTAGATATGTATAATTAGAAGGAGGAACAAATCTGTTTCTTGACTCACATACACACTGATAAGAATCATATGTTGTATAGGTATGTTTTATAGTTTTTTTGTGTGTGAAAAGGATACTTATTTCTAAAATGCTAAAACAAGGATATAGCATTTCTTTAGTCATGTAAATATATAAAGACAGAGGAGTTATAAAGAAAAAATTATGTTTGAAATGATTTTACTTTAAAAACATACAGAATGCTTTTACAATGAAAACTGACAGCATTTTTCTTAATACCGCACATGTAGGATTTTAACAATTATTTGAGTTGATTAATATGGATTATAAATATATGACTATCACTCATATATAATTTTGCACAATAAACTATTGGAGTTGAGAATTTTTTAGGACTTCTAATTTATTTTCTATGTACTTCAAAATAAAGCAAGAGAAAAAGTTTCAATATAAAAAAAGACTTCTTTTAAATTTCAAGGATTTCCAATGAGTTGACTGGTCTCTGGGGGCATCTACTGGAAATTTTGCAAACTGCAGTCACGTCATGTAAATTTGATAACTTTCATTATCCATTTTAATACAGATATTATTTTAATTGATATGCAAATAAGGTGACACTCAAAGAAGATAAATGTAAAGTTATGCATGGCATTCTATCTCATCCATCTGGTAACAGCAAAACACGTAGCTGTCTATGGGATCAGTTAACAAATACTCAACTGTTAAAAATGTAAATAGGGCAGGTGGCATATCACACATTCATGGTTTTCAAACCATTCCATTTTTAAGCTTGGAAAAACTAAAAACATATTCTAGAGAGAAACATACACATACTTATTAAGGCATTTTTATTAATCCAAATTAAATGTATGCTAAGAGCACTTTTAAAATTATGATGATTTCTCTAAAACATATTCATTTTCTATCTCCATATGTCCACTAACCACAAATAACCTGGTAATCACTGCTTATTTTCTATACAACTTAATTTGACTGTATTAATACATATGTTACTGTCTCAAAAAGTAGAATTTGTTATGCTTGGAACAAAAGACTNCTTTATTGCAACCACCGATGTCAACAGTGGTTTAGGAGGCCTCCTCGGGGATAGAACTAGTCCCTTGTCCTCTTTATGTCACCACACTCTAACTACCAAGGCTAGTGGTAAGACAAGATCAGGCTTGAGGCTATTATGAGGAGAGAGATTTGTGGGAACTCTCCTGAGTTTCTCTTTTTACTTCCATGATGCTGACCTTTAAAAATCCTGCAGACCATCAGATGGACATAAAAATAGCCTCTTTTTGGCATTGAATAATCTGATTTCCCTTGACAAAGAGGTCATAGACTCCTCTCTTTGATAGCTTCTTTTTGATTAGCTAGCTAAATCTGTTGAGGAAAGAGCATTCACTTCTTTGGAGGAAGAAAAATGGAGATATTTAGGTAAAGGACTTTTTTTTTTATGTTCCTAAAAGGTGACTTCCATTTGATCGTATAGAACACATAAAGTATAGATCTGTGGGTTAGAATCATAGCAACAGAAGAACTCTATTTTCTGAGAGCAAATAAGATGTACCAAATATGTCTTCTGGTGCTTGCTAAAGAAATTAAAACCTAAAATAAAGAGCCCGTTAATCAGTACTCTTAAAGCCATCTGTGATGTAATGGGAAAACAATAGATTCAGATACAAGTAGATGTTAGTTTATTTACTAGTTCTGTGATTCTAAACCTTAGTTCCTCAGCTGTAAAAGAAGAATAAAAACATATGCCTTATTGAACTACTTCTCAGATAAAATATAAGTGAAAATTCTCTTCAAAGAGTAAAGTGATTTTTACTACAAAGTACTTTATTTTTTAACATTTATTTAATTTTTGGTTGTGCAATGTGGCATGTTTGATTTTAGTTCCCTGATCAGGGATTGAACCCATGACCTTAACAGTGGAGGCTTGGAGTCTTAACCACCAGAAAAGTCCCACCAAAGTACTCTATTATTTATAGTATAAGTAAAGATGAAAACAGATTTCTAAAGGCCTGTACCAATTAGAATTACTGGGTATTAGATCTCATGGTTAATTGTACACCATGTTTAATCTAATCAGAAATTACATGACAGGCCTCTTGGAATAATATATCAATCACTTGGATTCCAGAAAGTCTTTTGATATTATCTGAATCTAAATAGTCTGAGTAATAAAGTGTGGTTTTCAAAGGATCAATACCCATTATTGGAGCCAAAATTAACTCATTCATTTAAAATGTACAATTCCATGAATTTTTACAAATGTAGACATCCATTTAACCATGACCATAATGAAGATATAAAATATTTCCATCATCTCCTGAAATTCCCTTGTGCCCCTTGATGGTCAGTCTTCTCTTAGATTCCAGGAACCACTGGCATTTTTTGTCAGGAAGAGCAGATTTATATAGAATTTTATATAAACAGAATCACATAATATGTACTATGTCTTTCATTTATTATAGAGTCTGTGACTTTCATCCATATTTTGTGTATCAGTAGTTTCTCTTTGTTGTAGAGTAATAGTCTTTTGTCAGGATATATCACAATATATTTGCTCATTCATTTGTTGTTGGCGATGGTTGTTACCTTTTTAAAAATATTTATTTTAGTAGAAGGATAGTTACTTTACAATGTGAAGGTTTTGCCATACATCAACATGAATTGGTCATAGGTATACATGTGTCCCCCTCATCCTGAACAACCCTCCCACCTCCCTCCCCACCTGTCCCTCTAAGTTGTCCCAGAGCTCTGGCTTTGGGTGCTCTGGTTCATGCTTCAAACTCACACTGGTCTTCTGTTTTACATATGGTAATATATATGTTTCGATGCTGTTCTCTCAAATCATCCCACCCTCTCCTTCTTCCACTGAGTCCAAAAGTCTGTTCTTTATATCTTTGTCTCCGTTGCTGCCCATACGTAGGAGTGTCGGAACCATCATTCTAGATTCCATATATATGTGTTAATATACAGCATTTATCTTTCTCTTTCTGACTTCACTCTGTGTAGTAGGCTTTAGGTTCATCCACCTCATTAGAACTGACTCAAATGCATTCCTTTTTATAGCTAAGTGATACTCCACTCTGTGTATGTACCACAATTTCCTTATCCATTCATCTATCAATGGACATCTAGGTTACTTCCATGTCCTAGCTATTGTAAATTGTGCTGCAATGAACATTGGGGTACATATGTCTCTTTTGGTTCTGGTTTCCTCAGGGTATATGCCCAGCAGTGGGATTGCTGGGTCATATGGGAGTTCTCGGTTATTTAAGGAATCTTCACATTGTTCTCCATAGTGGTTGCACCAGTTTGCATTCCCACCAACAGTATAAGAGGGTTCCCTTTTCTTCACACCCTCTCCAGCATTTATTGTTTGTAGGCTTTTCGATGATGGGCATTCTGACCAGTGTGAGATGATACCTCATTGTGATTTTGATTTGCTTTTCTTTAATAATGAGTGATATTGAGCATCTTTTCATGAGTTTATTAGCTGTTTTTATGTCTTCTTTGAAGAAATGTCTATTTAGTTCTTTTGCCAAGTTTTTGACTGGGTTGTTCATTTTTCTGGTGTTGAGCTACAAGAGCTGCTTATATACTTTAGAGATTAATTCTTTCTTAGCTGTTTCATTTGCTATTATTTTATCCCTTTTTGAGGGCTGCATTTTCATCTTGCTTATAGTTTCCTTCATAGTGCCAAAGATTTTAAGTTTAAGTGAAATCGCTCAGTTGTGTCCAACTCTTTGCCACCCCCTGGACCCTCTGTCCATGGGATTCTCCAGGCAAGAATATTGGAGTGGATTGCCGTTTCCTTCTCCAGGGGATCTTCCTGATTCAGGGATCGAACTTGGGTCTCCCGCATTGCAAGCAGACACTTTAACCTCTGAGCCACTAGGGAAGCCTCCCCCAAAAAACAAGAATAAGTTTTAAGTTTAACTAGGCCCCATTTGTTGATTTTTGTTTTTATTCCATTAAAAACAAAAATCTGGGAGGTGGGTCATAGAGGATATTGTTGTGATTAATCTTATAGAGTGTTCTGCCTATGTTTTCCTCTAAGAGTTTGATAGTTTCTGGCCTTACATTTAGATCCTTAATCCATTTTGAGTTTATTTTTGTGTATTGTGTTAGAAAATGTTCTAATCTCATTCTTTTACATGTAGTTGACCAGTTTTCCCAACGTCATTTGTTGAAAAGACTATCTTTTATCCATTGTATGTTTTTTGCCTCCTTTGTCAAAGATAAAGTGTCCATAGGTCCATGGATTTATCTCTGGACTTTCTGTTTTGTTCCATTGATCTATATACCTGTCTTTGTGCCAGTACCATAATGTCTTAATGACTGTAGCTTTGTAGTGTAGTCTGAAGTCAGGGAGATTGATTCCTCCGGTTCCATTCTTCTTTCTCAAGATTGCTTTGGCTCTTTGGGGTCTTTTGTATTTCCATACAAATTGTGAAATAATTTGTTCTAGTTCTGTGAAAAATACTGTTGGTAGTTTGATAGAGATTGCATTGAATCCAGAGATTGTTTTGGGTAGATACTCATTTTCACTATATTGATTCTTCCAATCTAAGATCGTGGTACATTTCTCCATCTATTGTGTCATCTTTTGTTTCTTTCATCAGTATTTTATACTTTTCTGAATACAAGTCTCTTGTCTCTTTAGGTAAATTTAGTCCTAAGTATCTTATTCTTTTCATTGTGATGGTGAATGGGATTGTTTCCTTAATTTCTCTTTCTGATATTTCATTGTTAGCAAATAGGATTTCAATGGATTTCTGTGTATTAACTTTATATCCTGTGACTTTACTATATTTATTGATTAGCTCTAGTAATTTTCTGATGGCATCTTTAGGGTTTTCCCTACTTTAGGGTAGACCATCATGTTATCTGCAAACAGTGAGTTTTACTTCTTTTTTGCAATCTGGATCCTTTTAATTTCCTTTTCTTCTCTGATTGCTATGGCTAGGAGTTCCAGAACTATTTTGAATAGTAGTGGTAAGAATGGGCACCCTTGTCTTTTTCCTGATTCTAGAGGAAATGCTTTCAATTTTTTTGTAACGAGGATAATGTTTGCTATGGGTTTGTCATATTTGGCTTTTATTATGTTGAGGTAGGTTCCTTCTATGTCTATATTCTTGAGAGTGTTTTTAAATCATAAATTGGTGTTGAATTTTGAAATGGCTTTCTCTGCCTCTGTTGAAATAATCATGGTTTTTATCTTTCAATTTTTATCTTACAGTCACATTGATTGTTTGTGAAGGTCAGGAACAGCGGCGGTAAGGAGATACCCCTTGTCCAAGGTAAGAGAAACCCAAGTAAGATGGTAGGTGTTGCAGAAGGCATCAGAGGGAAGACACACTGAAACCTTACTCACAGAAAACTAGTCAATCTAATCACACTAGGACCACAGCCTTGTCTAACTCAATGAAATTAAGCCATGCCTGCAGGGCGGGTCATGGTGGAGAGGACTGACAGAATGTGGTCCACTGGAGAAGGGAGTGGCAAACCACTTCAGTATTCTTGCCTTGAGAACCACATGAACAGTAGGAAAAGGCAAAATGATAGGATACTGAATGAGGAACTCCCCAGGTCAGTAGGTGCCCAATATGCTACTGGAGATCAGTGGAGAAGTAACTCCAGAAAGAATGAAGGGATGGAGCCAAAGTAAAAACAATATCCAGTTGTGGATGTGACTGGTGATAGAAGCAAGGTCTGATGCTGTAAAGAGCAATATTGCATAGGAACCTGGAATGTCAGGTCCATGAATCAAGGCAAATTGGAAGTGGTCAAACAAGAGATGGCAAGGGTGAACCTCGACATTCTAGGAATCAGCAAACTAAAATGGACTGGAATGGGTGAATTTAACTCAGATGACCATTACATCTACTACTGCGGGCAGGAATCCCTCAGAAGAAATGGAGTAGCCANACCTTTCAGACTGTGGGCTCTTTAACTACTGTTGCAAAGGGGTTGTGTATTACAGATATAAACAGTGAAGCCAGGATTTCTTACAAGCTGTACATTCACAGTGGTTAAACTTCCAGAATATATTTTTCATTTAATGCTTAGTAAAAACTGACTTAATAAAAACAAAACATAAAGTGATCATTTTGAAGTTTTGGTCAGACAACATCTATATATAAATATCTTATTTTCCAGAATGTTTCATTCATTTTATTGCAGCTATCTCAAACATTTAGAAAATTCCTACTTGTAACTAAGAGCTTAGGGTATATCAAATCAAATATATACATCATAAAGAATATTGAAAGAACAAAAGGAAGTATTTGTGAGAAAATAAAATAGCCTTGAATTCAAACTTTTAAAAAATTATACAAGTTAGACATAAAGTAGGGATTACAACTTCCTTAAGATAGAGAACAACATGCAATTTGTTCCTTTTGTATTTTTACATAATAGATCAAATTCCAACAAAAATAAAGCTTATATATAACATTATTAGTATCAAATAAAATAGAATTTGGGCAAAAAAGATGAAATGGCATACAAATATCAGAGATTAATAAAAAGATTATTTTACTGGGAAATATGGCAGCTACAAATAATACTCCTAATAACAATAACTTCAAAATATGTAAAATCAGCCAAAAAAGGCATTTTTTTCAGAAAATTATAAAAATAGAGGGGAAAATATTTGACTAACAATTGTCTAGCTTGATTGAAATAATAGGCTCAATCTAATAATTAGATTCTGACTGCTTTCTATCCAAGAATTACTACCAAATAGAGAATATATATTTACTTTTCAGACATACATGGCATATTTATAAAAATTAATCATATACTGGCCACACTAAACATTTCATAAACTGATATCACACATGGCACATTTGCTGAGCACAAATATATATTCAGTCCCCAATCCTGCATTCTCCCTTGCAAAAAAAAAAATAAAGCCACAAGGAAAAACTATACACTGCAAATATATAAATATATTTCTAATTTATTCATGGCCAAAAGGGGAAATCACTGTAGAAATTTTCATATATTTAGAACTGAAAGAAAAAAATATTAAACCCTGGGGGAAGAAACCATCATGGTATTCGAAAAGAAATTTATAATTAAGTGCATTTGTTAGAAAACAAGAGTAACATTAGTTAAGAAGCTAGCTTTCAGCTCAGGATCCTGGGAAAAAATTTCTAATAAAATAACAATGTTATGAAGTCAAATAAAAGACAGGGAGGGAAGTATTAAAGGCGAATGCATAAATTAGTAAAATAGAAAAAAAATGTGATCCATAAAACAAAAAAAACTTTGATTATGTGACAAGACAAATTTTGCAACCACTTTATAATCGACAAAAGCAGAAGTCATCAAAGTATCAGGAAGTAAATAGATAATATATCTTCTAATTATGGTAACTGCTAATTTTTTGTATAGCAAAAGAAAATCATTGTTCAATATTATCATAATTTAGATACAAAATTCCCCCAATAATACTCCTTCATCAAAAAGACCTCATAGCAAACTAAAACTATAATGAATAAGTAGGGTTTATCCCAGAGTTCTAAGAATGGTTCAAAATTAGAAACTCTCTTAACTTTATAATCTCAGTAGATGCTAGAAAATTATTTAGTAAAGTTCAAAACTCATTCATGATTAAGAAAAGTGGAGACTAAAACATGAATTCTTTATCTTGGTAATATGTGTCTATTACAAACCTATAGCATAAAGTTCCTATTTTGTGATACATTAGAATCATTTCCATTAAAGTTAGAGATTTGAAAAAACGACTGGTGTCATTCCTATTATTTAACACCATGTAGTGTTAACTGGATGTTCTTGCTGACGTGGGACTCAATATTTTAATGATACCAAGTCTCCTAAAATAACATGTAAAATCAAGGCAGTCCTAATAAAAACCTCAATGATATTTCCTGACTCTTGGCAAGATAATTCTAAAATGCATATAAAATGGTTAATGTTCAAGAAAAACCTGATCATTTGGAATGAAGAAGGAGACTGTCAGATATAAAATATATTTAAACTATATAAATAAAATAAGTTGTGGCACTGATACAAGAAAAGACAAGTCAGTGGAACAGAACATGTATGTACGTGTGTATGTATACACACATGAAAATTGGTATTTAATAGAAATGGCATTTCAATTCTTGGGGACAACTGATCTATTTGCAAATTTTGTTGGTTTTTTTTATACATTAATATTTCTATACATTATTTTATATAATATAGATAGTATACATTATACTACCTTTCTGCATTTAATAGACTATTTAAATAATACACTTAAATCTCAATTTCCCAATCATTTTCCTAACCTTAATATGTGTGATATGTTATATATTAAACCATTATAACTAAGAACTTTCAGGTGCTTAATCACATCAGTTTAAAGCAACTTTGTAGACATTTACTTTGAACTTCTGAGTTAGGGACTTTTTTTCTTAGACCCCATAACTTTCTCTTGAATTCTCTTTTCTTCCCCCTTGCTGCTGTTGCTGTTGTTTAGTCACTAGTCATGTCCAACTCTTTTGTGACACCATGGACTGCAGCCCTCCAGGCTCCTCTGTCAATGGGATTTGCCAGGCAAGAATACAGGAGTGGGTTCCCATTTCCTTCTCCAGGAGATTTTCCCAACGCAGGTATAAAATCCATGTCTCTTGCATTAGCCTCTTACCACTGAGCCACCAGGAAATCCCCTTCATTCCCCTAGCAGTCCCTAAGCTTTTTGGCACCCCGGACTGGTTTCATTCAAGTAATTTTCCACGGATGAGAGGGTTACGGTTTTGGGATAATTCAAGTACATTACATTCGTGGTGTACTTTATTTCTGTATTATTATATTGTGGTATAAAATATGAAATAATTATACAACTCACCATCACTTGCCACTCACGTTTATGGTTTTGATATGAATCTGCAAGCAATTGATTTATTATGGTCTCTGTGCAGTCAAACCTCTCTGCCGATCTGTATTTGCTGCTGCTCTCCAGCACTATCACCACCCCAGCTCCCCTTCAGATCATCAGGCATTAGATTCTCATAAGGAGCATGCAACCTAGACCCCCTGCATGTACAGTTCACAATAGGGTTCTTGTTCCTATCATGTCACCCCTAACGTCACCACTAATCTGACAGGAGGCGGAGCTCAGGTAGTAACTGGAGCGATGGGGAGTGGCTGCAAATACAAATGAAGCTTCGCTCAGTCCACTGCGGCTCACCTCCTGCTGTGCAGCCCAGTTCCTAAGGGGCCACAGACCAGTACTGGTCCATGGCCTGGGGTTGAGGACCTCTGCCCTAGACTCTGCAGTGATCCTCTGGAGCAGGGAAGAAGTATTCAAAAAGACTGCATAGGAGGAGATGCTTACCAATTCTCATACTACCTGAAACAATTTTTGTTTTGCCCTCAGTTTTGATTAATAGTTTACCTGGGTACAGAATCCTAAGTTAAAATAATTATTCTGCATAAGATATCTATTCTTTTTTTTTTCTAGAATCGAGTGTTATTACTGACAATTGTGATGTTTGTCTTGATGACAACCATTCCTCCAAACCCTGAAAGCTTCTAGCATCCTCTCTCTATACTTAGTATTCTGAAATTTCATAAATATATATCCAAGTGGGTTTTTTCTTTTTTGTTGTTGTTATTTAATTTCTGGTTTTTTTGGTAGTCAAAGTCCAAAGATCTGTAGGGTTTTTTTTTTCCAATCTAAGATTTCTATGTCTACATATCTATCCACATCTCTATCTATGTAGTTATTATTTTCCATTCTCTCCATTTTCTCTTCTCTATTTCTCTCGGATAAATATCCTCCACCCAGACTATGTTCTGTAGTTCAAGCCTTTTGAAATATTTCTATATCTTTTGTGTTTTTATTCTGCATGTTAAGAGCTAACCTTATCTTTCTCTTCCATCCTTTCTTTGAGTTTTAAAAAAATATTTCAGCAACTTTTAAAGAATTCTTTTTCTCTGATTTCATAGCATCAAGTTATATTGGAAGGATGTAAGATTATCTACAATGTCTGTAAGGAAAGAAATGGGAAATCTCCCAAAGTTGTTCTTTTTCTCTACAGGAACTTTGTTTCAGCTCATGTTGAATGTTCTCTTTGTTAATCCTTTACTCTTTTGCAATACTTTTTTCAAATAATCAGAAGCTATTTGTCTATTCAAAATAATAAAGTTCTAGATTTCTTACCAGGTGGTGTTTTCGGTTTTCCTCTGTAGGCTTCATCCTGAGGTAAATGGTTCAGGAGAGCATGAGCTGGCTGTTCCTTGCACTGATGCCAAAAGAAAAGGGCTTTGCATGGCACACCAGCTTCCCTGGCAGGAGCTCAGACCAACTGTTACCTTTTTCGAAGATTTTTTGCATTGACATTCATGAGGAATATTATTACTCTATTATTTTTTTTTAATCTAATGGTTTTTAATGGTATTGGTATCAGGGTTTTTCAGATCTCATAGAATGAGTTGAGAAGCATTTTCTCTTTTATTTTCTTGAAGAGTTTGGGCCAAATTGATGGGTTTTCTTTATTTTTTGTTTTTCTTAAATGTTAGTTAGAATTTACACTGAAGTCAAATGGGCCTGGAATTTTCTTTGTAGAAAGTTTTAAAATTATTAATTCAATATGTTTAGTGAATCCATTGTCATTATCTATTTCTGTTTAAGTGAACTTTAGCAGTGTCTCAAGAAAGTGGAGAAGGCAATGGCACCCCACTCCAGTACTCTTGCCTGGAAAATTCCATGGATGGAGGAGCCTGGTAGACTGCAGTCCATGGCGTCGCGCAGAGTCCGGCACAACTGAGCGACTTCACTTTCACTTTTCACTTTCCTGCATTGGAGAAGGAAATGGCAACCCACTCCAGTGTTCTTGCCTGGAGAATCCCTGGGACAGAGGAGCCTAGTGGGCTGCCGTCTATGGGGTCGCACAGAGTCAGACACAACTGAAGCGACTTAGCAGCAGCAGCAGCAGCAGTAGCAAGAAAGTTAGCCATTTCTATAAGTTGTAGAGTTTATCAGTATATAGTTTATTTCCTAATTATCATTTTAATATTCATGTAATCTGTAGTGATGTATCCCCTCTTTCATTTCTGAAATTGGTAAATTGTGTCTTTTTTCCTCTAATCATTATGACTAAAGATTGATCAACTTTATTGATCTTTTCAAAGAAGCAGTTTTTAGTTTCGTCAATTTTCTCTACTGTTTTCTGTTTTCTGCCCCCATTTTACTCCTCTTTTTTCCATAATTTCAGTTTTCTTCTAGTTTTTTTTTAATGAAAACTTAGGGCAATAACTTTAGATATTTCTATTTTTCTAATATAAACATTTTAATGCTATAAACCTCCCTTTAAGCTTTGCTTTAGCTGAAAATTTTGATATGTCATTTTTAAAAAATTCAGTTCAAAGGATTTTTAAATGCTTTGATTTCTTCTTTGATCCATGGTTTATTCAGAAATACACTGTCTAGTTTCTAAATTTGTGGGGATCGTTCAGAGATCTTCCTGCTGTTATTTCTAATTCCATTGTTGTAAGAGAAAATTTTTAGGATTTAAACCCTTTTAAGTATATTGAAATTTGATTTATGGCTCAATTATCATCACTTCTGAAAAATATTCCATGTGTACTTGAAAATAATGTGTTTTCTGCTACTGCTTGGTGGAATGTATGTAAATGCTAATTAAGTTTATCAATGGTATTTTTCAGCTCCTCAATATTCTGCTGATTTTTAATCATTGAGAGTGGTGTTAAAATCTTCAACTATAATTGTGGACTTCTCTGTTTTTCCTTTTCTTTCCATCAGCCTTTGTTTTATGTATTTCAAAGTTCTGTCATGGGAACACAAGCACATTTATGATTATATCTTCTTGATGAATCTACAGAGAGGCCTGCCATGAGCTTTCCATGGAGTCGCAAAGAGTTGGACATGACTGGGCGACTGAACAACTTCTTGATGAACCAACTTATTTTATCATTATTATCTCTGGTAATTTTCAAACTGCTTTCTGAAAATAGATTTCTGAAAATCTGGGTAATTCTCAGTTTTCTTCTTTTCTTTCTCATTATGTTAATAATTTTCTATCTTTTGGACTTTTGTGCCATCATTTCACACATAGGAAGGATATTTATTTAGCCATCCATCTTGATCTTGAAGCAGGAAAAAAAAAACCAAAACCCTAAGTTAAACTCTCAAGACAATTCCCTTATTCAGTAATGTATTTCTTTGGTTATTGGGCTGCAGGATAAGGGATTGTTTCAGATAAGCTTAAGGAGATTTTATGGACATATGAGTCTGGGTTGTAGAATAACTGGGTCCTTATGAGATGACCCTAGAGGGAGGTTCTCGATCCATAATAGCACTGGCTATTTAGGAGTCTAGAAATCTGATCTCTGACATATGCCTGATTCATTTTCTTTCTAGCTTACGCACTCTTTCCTCTCTGTGAATTATCTTTTCTATCTTACCATTTGTACTTCTTTATAGCATTAGACTGCCTCGGTCAAACTACTTAACCTCTCCATGCCTTGGTCTCTGAGAGCAGTAACAATTCTTCACAGGTTTATTGTGAAGTTTTCTTAAAACACAGAGCAGCACACAGTATTAATTTAATCTGTCTTATGGATTACTATCTTCCCTGGTGGCCCAGACGGTAAAGCATCTGCCTGCAATGCGGGAGACTCGGGTTTGATCCCTGGGTTGGGAAGATCCTCTGGAGAAGGAAATGGCAACCCACTCCAGTACTCTTGCCTGGAAAATCCCATGGACGAGGAGCCTGGTAGGTTACGGTCCATGGGGTTGCAAACAGTCGGACTCGACTGAGCAACTTCATTTTCCTTTCCTTTCCTTAATACCTAGCTAGGAGATGTAATATTTATGACAAGCTGTCTATACACCCATTTCATTAGGTGTGCAAATCTTTATTACATTAGTCCATTTGTCTTATATAAGGTCATGTGATAACTTTCTTTTGGAATTTTATCAGGAAAAAGTTTATCTCTTTTGAAGAACTGATATGCTTCTTTTCATCAGATAATGAGAACTCTACAGTCCATCATATCTCCCATTTGCCCAGTCTGAACAGAAATTCAGAATTAAATTTAATCTTTTTTTCAGAGGAATTATATTAACTCTAGTGGGGAACATATTTACATACTTCTCCCATACTAGCCTTTCATTTACTATATATATCTGACAGCTATGTAAAATAAAACACTAGTTTCTTCAATCCTCTCTAGAAAGGAAGTTAGCAAGAAATAAAGCATTATCCTATGTAAGTCAAGTCTTAAAGAAGAATGAAAAACTGCTTTCAAAGAACTCTGAGTCTAGAGCAGAGTCCTTTCCATATGGCAATTCATGGCAAGAAAGACATTTTACATTGCAGTTCAGTAAATGTACATGTATATTTCACATATATATGTACGTTATATGAAACAAAATTTAAAAACACTAATACTCAAAATGTTCTGATCGTTTTATAAATATTAACTCAATTTATCCTCAAAACCATTTCATGAGCCTGATCCGATAATCATCTGTATTTTTTTCAGATGAGAACACTGAGGCACAGAAATGTTAAGTTACTTGGTCAAAGATGATCAGTTACCTTGTTGCGGCTGCTGCTAAGTCGCTTCAGTCATGTCCTACTCTGTACAACCCCAGAGATGGCAGCCCACCAGGCTCCGCCGTCCCTGGGATTCTCCAGGCAAGAACAATGGAGTGCGTTGCCATTTCCTTCTCTAATGCATGAAAGTAAAAAGTGAAAGTGAAGTCGCTCAGTCTTGTCCGACTCTTAGCGACCCCGTGGACTGCAGCCTACCAGGCTCCTCCATCCGTGGGATTTTCCATGCAAGAGTACTGGAGTGGGGTGCCATCACCTTCTCCAGTTACCTTGTTAGTAAGTGTAAAGCTGGAGTTTGGAGTCCTGAGAGTCTGTTTCCAGAATCCACACCCTATTTCATTACATCTGGCAGAACCTCTCTATGAAAGGCACCCTTTTCTAATTCTATTCTACTATACTCTCTTTCATATTTTAAATGCTGGTTCAAAAGATTTGGACATGACTGAAGCGACTTAGCACTTAGTGCACACATGATCGCCAAACTGATGGGTCATAATCACTATCCACTAGTGGACCACAATATTTTATTTTTAAGCAAGAAGGAAAAAAAATCCACAAGTACATGGTTATCAATGGCTATTGAAAATTCAAGCAGGCACTCTGAACCCTACCATGTGAATGAGAATGGATCGAAGGAGGCCTCACAGAGCAAGGAACAGTTAAGTTGAGGCTGGCAGAGAAGTGTAACAAGTACACAAGGCTTGGGAGAAGGAGCGGGCATTTCAGGCAGAGGACATGTGCAAAGGAGTAAAAGATCCCCATTCATCAACTGCCCCAACACCCGTGAGCCAAGCACCATATGAGTACTGAGGATGCAGATGTGAGCATAGTAGCCATCATTCCATATGTACCACAAATACACACTATATATATTTATTTGTAAACATATTTCTAAACACATACTTCCCAGCTCAGAGTATTTAAAATGATCTCAGACTCATCCCAGTACAAATTCTGAAAGTTTCCAAATAATCTAATTAAAATAATCAAGGAAAAATTTCCTCTACAAATGTGTACATTTAATTAAATAGACCAAAATATGCATTGTTTCATTTCCAAGGCAAGCCATACAATATCACAGTAATCCAAGTCTATGAGCCAACCACTAATGCTGAAGAAGCTGAAGTCGAACGGTTCTATATAGACCTAAATGACCTTCTAGAACAACCATCAAAAAAAGATGTTCTTCTCATTACAGGGGACTGGAATGTAAAAGTAGGAAGTCAAGAGATACCTGGAATAACAGGCAAGTTTGGCCTTGGTGAACAAAATGAAGCAGGGTGAAGGCAAACAGAGTTTTGCCAAGAGAATGCATTGGTCATGGCAAACACCCTCTTCCAAAAACACAAGAGATGACCCTATACATGGACATCACCGTATGGTCAATACTGAAATCAGACAGATTATATTCTTTGTAGCCAAGGATGGAGAAGCTTAATACAGCCAGCAAAAATAAGACTGGGAGCTGACTGTGGCTCAGATCATGAACTCCTTATTGCAAAATTCAGACTTAAATTGAAGAACCTAGGGAAAACCACTTTGGCCATTCAGATAAGACCTAAATCAAATCCCTTACAATTATACAATGGAACTGACAAATAGATTCAAGGGATTAGATCTGATAGACAGAGTGCCTGAAGAACTATGGATGGAGGTTCATAACACTGTACACAGGAGGCAGTGATCAAAATCATGCCCAAGAAAAAGAAATGCAAAAAAGCAAAATAGTTGTATAAGGAAGCCTTACAAATAGTTGAGCAAAGAAAAGAGGCATAAGAGAAAAGGAAAGATATACCCATCTGAATGCAGAGTTCCAAAGAACAGCAAGGAGAGATAAGAAAGCCTTCCTCAGTGATCAATGCAAAGAAATCGAGGAAAACAACAGAGTGGGAAAGACTAGAGATCTCTTCAAGAGTATTAGAGATACCAAGGGAACATTCCATGCAAAGATGTGCACAATAAAGGACAGAAACGGTATGGACCTAACAGAAGCAGAGATATTTTAAAAAGGTGGCAAGAATACACAGAACTGTACAAGAAGATCTTAATCCAGATAACCATGATGGTATGATCACTCACCTAGAGCCAGACATCCTGGAATGCAAAGTCAAGTGGGCCTTAGGAAGCATCAGTATTAACAAAGCTAATGGAGGTGATAGAATTTTGGCTGAGCTATGTCAAATCCTAAAAGATGATGCTGTGAAAGTGCTGCACTCAATATACCAGCAAATTTCGAAAACTCAGCAGTCGCCAGAGGATTGGAAAAGATCAGTTTCATTCCAGTCCCAAAGAAAGGCAATGCCAAAGAATGTTCAAACTACTGCACAATGGTACTCATTTCACACGCTAGCAAAGTAATGCTCAAAATCCTTCAAGTTAGGCTTCAACAATACATGAACTGAGAATACCCAGACATACAAGCTGGATTTAGAAATGCAGAGGAACCAGAGATCAAATTGCCAACATCCACTGGATCATAAAAAAAGCAAAGGAATTTCATACAAACATCTACTTCTGCTTCATTGACTACACTATATCTGCTTCACTGACTACACACTTGATCCATTTAACTATGTGGATCACAAGAAACTGTGGAAAATTATTCAGTTCAGTTCAGTTCAGTCACTCAGTCATGTCCAACTCTTTGCGACGCTATGAATCACAGCACGCCAGGCCTCTCTGTCCATCACCAACTCCCAGAGTTCACTCAGACTCACGTCCATCGAGTCGGTGATGCCATCCAGCCATCTCATCCTCTGTCATCTCCTTCTCCTCCTGCCCCCAATCCCTCCCAGCATCAGAGTCTTTTCCACTGAGTCAACTCTTCACATGAGGTGGCCAAAGTACTGGAGTTTCAGCTTTAGCATCATTCCTTCCAAAGAACACCGAGGACTGATCTCTTTTAGAATGGACTGGTTGGATCTCCTTGTAGTCCAAGGGACTCTCAAGAGTCTTCTCCATCACCACAGTTCAAAAGCATCAATTCTTTGGCGCTCAGCTTTCTTCACAGTCCAACTCTCACATCCATACATGACTACTGGAAAAACCATAGCCTTGACTAGACGGACCTTAGTTGGCAAAGTAATGTCTCTGCTTTTGAATATGCTCTCTAGGTTGGTCATGAAGTGATGGAAATACCAGACCACCTTACCTGCCTCCTGAGAAATCTGTATGCAGGTTAAGATGCAACACTTAGAACCAGTCATGGAACAATGGACTGATTCAAAATTGGGAAAGGAGTATGTCAGGGCTGTATATTGTCACCCTGTTCATTTAACTTATATGCAGCATACGTCATGTGAAATTCTGGGCTGGATGAATCACAAGCTGGAATCTACACTTCTGGGAAAAATATCAATAACCTCAGATATGCAAATGATTCCACTCTAATGGAAAAAAGTAAAGAGGAACTAAAGGGCCTCTTGTTGAAGGTGAAAGAGGAAAGTGAAAAAGCTGGCTTAAAACTCAACATTCAAAAAACTAAGATCATGGCATCCAGTCCCGTCACCTTGTGGCAAATAGATAGGGAAAAAAATGGCAATAGTGACAGACTTTATTTTCTTGAGCTCCAAAATCACTGTGGATGGTGACTGCAGCCATGAAATTAAAAGACACTTGATCCTTTGAAGAAAAGCCATGACAGACCTAGACAGCATACTCAAAAGCAGAGACATCACTTTGCTGACAAAGATCCACATAGTCAAAGCTATGGTTTTCCCAGTGGTCATGTGTGGATGTGAGAGTTGGACCATAAAGAAAGCTGAGCACCGAAGAACTGATGCTTTTGAACTGTGGTGTTGGAGAAGACTCTTGAGAGACCCCTGGACTGCAAGGAGATCAAACTAGTCAACCCTAATGGAAATCCACCCTGAATATTCATTACAAGGACTGATGCTGAAGCTGAAGTTCCAATACTTTGGTCACCTGATGTGTAGAGCTGACTCACTGGAAAAGACCCTGATGCTGGGAAAGATTGAGGGCAGGAGGAGAAGGGGGTGACAGAGGATGAGATGGTTGGATGGCATCATCAACTCTATGGACATGAATTTGAGCAAACTCAGGGTGATGGTAAAGGACAGGGAGGCCTGGAATGCTGCAGTTTATGGGGTCACAAAGAATCAGACACGACTAAGTGTCCGAACAACAGCAACAATGCGTTGTGGTAGTCCTAGGAGAAGAGGACAGAGGGTGGGTAGATAGATTCGTTTCAGAAAAATGAAAAAATTTCCCAAGTTCGATAAATGTCATGAATATAAATAGTTGAGAAGTTCAATAAACTCTATGTGGGAAAATTCAAAGAGATCCGCACTGAAACACATTACCATCACACTCCCAAAGGCAAAGTGTGAATCTTTAAAGTGGCAAGAGAGGAGCCACTCATTAGACATACAGGATCATCAATAAGTTTTTAAGCAGATTTCTCACTAGAAACTTTGGAAGCCAGGAGAAGCAGGGTCTAAAATGCTAAAAGAAAACAATTGTCAACCAATAATTATACATCTGGCCTAATTGTACTTTTCAAGTGAGGGAGAAATTAAGAATGTTCCCAGATAAACCAAGACTAAGGAACTTTATTTTCATTGGACCTGAACTTCAAGAAATGCTAAAAGCAGTCCTGCAGATTGAAATAAAAGGACAATAGACAGTAATGTGAAATCACATAAAGAAATAAAGGTCTTAGTAAATGGTCAATTATATAAGTTAGTATTTTTATAATATTAATAATAGTTGGTAACTTCACATTCTGATTTTTACATAATTTAAGAGACTAATGAACTTATACAAATAATTATTCTAAGATTAGTATTATTGTAACTTTGATATATAACTCCACATTTTGTTTTGTACATAATTTAGGATACAGCATTAAAAAACAATGTATTAATATGTGTGGGAGCAAGGGGTATCTGGGAAACTTCCCCTCGGTTTTGCTGTGAACCAAAAACTCTAAAAGATAAAGTCTTTCTATAACAAAATGATCGGTTTATGTTATTGGAAGACATAAACATTGTGCACTGTTGGTGAGAAAGCACAGTGCATTGTTGTTGAGAGTGAAAAATTGCGTTGCCAATGTGGCGGCAGCGTGGTAGTTCTCAAAAAATTTAAAATAGGGTTACCAAATTATTTAGCAATTCTACGTCTGAGTACACACAGAGAAGAATTGAGAACAGGGTCTTAAAGAGATATCTGTCCACGCATGTTCACATTAACCTTATTCATAATAGGAAAAACACTGAAGCAAGCCAAGTGCCTTTGACAGATGAATGGATAACCAAAATATGGTATAAAACATACAGTGGAATACTATTCAGCCTTAAAAAGGAAGGAAATTGTCACAAATACTACAACATGGAAGAACCCTGAGGACGTTGCAAGCCCTGGGAAAGCATGCAAGCATTTGTGAGTCCATAGCCTGGTTCTACTTTAAGCACTGAGAAGATGACACTGTTTATTACAACATCTTCATTTTCCAACACAGAAAACAGAACAGGGTACGGATATGAGTCTGGGGAATGATTTTTATAGAACTGAAGCAAGGTAAACATAACAGAGAATGGAACAGAGTCAAATTAGCTTCTGATATTCCCATGCAAGTTTTTCTTAATACGGACAGAACACAACATCAGAGACAAAGCTCACATAGTAAAATCACCTGGCTTCATAAATTACATATGATGTGCCTGGGTCATTGTTGACCCCACTTTGAATTTCAGGTGACTCAACCTCTGTGGTACCTGGGTGCTTCTCCCCTTTTATCACTTTGTTCTTCATTACTAAATTTCCCAAAGGATTTCTAAATACAGTGCCATTATGCACTTCCAGGTTTATGAGCTATTGTAGGAAGAGTCACATTCTTTGACTATATTCTACACATTTCTGAAACAGTAGGTTTAAATTCAAAGCAATCTTATCATGGTAACAATAAGTTTAAGCATTTTATAGACATTTTAGAAAACTGCACAGTTTAGGAAGCTATGCAAATTATGTTGTTTAGTATAGCATAAAAACTTTCTGAAAAGTTTACTGTAAGTTGAAATTAAAAACAATTCCCCTACTTGGTTAGCACTACTGAGTTTGAAGTGTATCTCTTACTAAAAACTGTCTTCTAAACATGATGAAAATGATACCTGGTACAAAATAAAATATATAAGTATAAATATTTGAAGAAAAAAGATAAATTAATATTGCTACCTAAATCTACACTTAATGTCAGTGTAAAATATCTAGTTCATTTACATTAATGAATGTTTTAAAAGCCAAAGAAAAATGATCGACGGCAGTTAAAGAAAGTGAAACTGTCTACATGTGTTTCATATACAGAATCTCTTTTTAACTCTCATAAGAATTTTCTGTTATTATTACAGTCTCCCAGTAGTTTTGGAAATCAAAGATTAGTGAAGTCAGGTGACCTGCAACAAATTCCACAGGTTTTAAGTAGCAAAGCCAAATTTCCAGCTGAGGAAGAAATTTCCTCTAATAGAACTTTAATGTCATGATTCCTATGCTTTTCTCTTATAAAGCTTTTTAAAGTTTACTTAAAGCTGTTAAGTTTAAACACCATATGTGAAAATTAACATTTTAAAGCAAACTTTTAAAGGACATAATGATATAAATGCCTAAGAAATTGGCATGTCTCTGTTTTGTTGACATTTAAAATCTTTCCTTTTTATTTACTTAGATTTGGTTTTGGTGTAAACTTGAGATCCCTTTTGTATCCAGCAAACAATTTTTAAAAGTTCCTTTCCTCTGCATTTTTTTTAAATTCCCAAACTGTAAACTTTATTGATGTCAATATTCTTTTTCAAAAAATTATGGTAAAAAATTCTTTTATTTCCTAGTTTCACATCTTAGGGATCTGCTGTGGAAAAGAGCACCAGATTGTAAATAAATAAGTAAATAAAAATTAAAAGGAGTGGGATTTCTCTTCCATTCCCATCTGTGTTCTCTGCTATTGCTTATTTTGTTTATATTCAGGAGAAAGTAAGGATTAATTGTCTCTCCACTTAAGAACACCAAAATCCTGTGTCTTTTTCTTAAATCAAGAAGATCTTTGTTTTGAAATTTTGTTTTTAATTGGAGGACAACTGTTTTACAGTGTCGTGCTGGTTTCTGCCTTGCAACAACATGAAATAGCCATGAGTATGCAAGGAAGAAAATATTAAAATCTAATTCGCTTCTGAGAAGGAAAGTGGGTCATTGTCCTTTCCTTCTCTCTTCTGCCTATTCCTACATGTTAGTCATGTAGCCATTTATTTAGCAACTGGCATCTTAAGAAAGTTTAATTGTCAAAACTCTATGAATTTATCACTTTAAAAAGAGGAGCAAAGTGTTTTGAAGAAAAAACAAAATATCACAAAATTATTTAAAAGTAAACAAGATGAATGAAGCAGAGGAAGAGTTCACCTAAAGGGCCTAAATTCCCCTAATGTTATCTTGAAATATTATATTCTGAATAAACACCTTCACCTTGTTATAGATATTCTAAGAGCCTGACTATATGGCAAAGCCAAATGCTAAATTTGCTCACAACAAGGATAAAAGTGAAAGTTTCAGTCACTCAGTCGTAAGCAACTCTGCAATCCCATGGCTCCTCTATCTATGGGATCTTCCAGGCAAGGATACTGGAGTGAGTAGCCATTTCCTTCTCCAGGGGATCCTCCCAATCCAGGGGTCGGACCCTGGTCTCTTGCATTACAGGCAGATTCTTTACTATCTGAGGCACATGGGAAGCCCCATAACAAGTATGTCTGTCATTTATAAAAGCACTTTTGGAAGACAGTTTTGAAATATTTTCAAGATGAAAATCTAAGACTGACAAAATACTAATTTACCTTAACTGAGTAGAGTCGTTCAGTCGTGTCCGACTCTTTGTGATCCAATAGACTATACAATGCATGGAATTCTCCAGGCCAGAATACTGGAGTGGGTAGCCTTTCCCTACTCCAGGACCTTAACTGAGAAAGTAAGGTACAATTCAAAGGCAGGATAGAAAGGTTGTGTTGACCAAGTGACACTTCAGTAAACACCAACTGGTGATGCTGGAAGATATTCTCAAAGAAGAAAATATCCTAGAGATGCACACAATTTTGAAGTAAATCTATTCTTCTGTATAACAGAATTTGATATCTGAAGCAGAAAATAATATTGAGCAGATTAACATTCTTTGTCCCTTGATAATTTTGCTTATTTGTATCCTCATATACATAGCTAAAGCTGTAAAAACTGCCCCCAAGAAAATTTTATTTGAATCTATAAATGACACTTTTATTATTTAGCTACTCAAAGCAATTATAATAATAAGTGGTACTTTAAGTATCACTTAAATGATGTACTCTGATAATATAATACAGAATAAAAAAGCACAAAGTACAGAAATACAACATAATCTTCTTTANAAATAATGTACTCTGATAATATAATACAGAATAAAAAAGCACAAAGTACAGAAATACAACATAATCTTCTTTAGTTGTTAAAGATCAGTCAAATACTATCAATGAACTATTCAACCACTTATTTAAGAAAATCAAAATATCATTATTAGGCATAGCAATAATCTGGTCACTTAAGAAGTATAGAACACTATACTAGAATTCCTTCTGTAAATGTAGATGATAAAAAACTCAGAAGCCCTTTGCCTGTGAACCATTTTACTCAATCCAAAGTAAAATGACTCCCCAACAACTGGCTTTGGCCATTCCAGTAACAACTACTTTAGCCTGTCCTGCTCAACTATTCATTTAAATTTTATACTCTTACTTGTAAACATAATACACTTTTGAGGAATTAAACTTCCTCAATACAACAGTGAACCAGCTACCTACAATACTGAACTAAAAATGCTGTAATCAAAGAATATCATATATCATAGCACAATACCTATTTCATGGTGTTAGTAATCTGACAGTTATTCTTCACCTGTTTATTCATTTAACATTTAGCTATTGAGCTCTGCCTGTGGTCAAACAGTCTGGAGGAAAACCACAGAACATGGCATCCTGGAAGCTACAAGCACAGAATGTTCAAAGAGAAAGAACTCAACTCTATCAAATAATGTGGAGACATCAAGAAAGATAAGGACAGACACATGACCATTAGGTGTGATTTAAAAGGATACTGACCACAATAAACAGATTTCAGTGAGTTCTGGGTCTGGAAATCTATTCAGAGTCAACCTCAGCTGGTCTCAGAATGGGATATAGAAATATGGAAATAGTGCTTCCAGTTACTGTGAAGGGTACAGAAAAATGGGGTAGAATCTGGAAGAGGGTAAGAAGTCAAGGTAAGTACTCGAGTAGATATGAATGCTGATGAAACTGAATCAGTGCAAAAGAAGAAATTGATGATGTAGCAATTAAACACGTTTAACTGCTGGAGAAAGTCTTGGAACAAGTAAGAGGGGATGGCACCTGCAGTACAAGTAGAGACATAAGCCTTAGACAAGAACAGGAACTTTCCAACCCACTGCAATAGGACGGATGTGGAGTGTGAGTTTAGGTATTAGTACCAATACTTTGAAAAATTCTGAGTAGACAGTGAAGGGTTATTCTGGGACTAGACAAAGAACACATCCACGTTACAGGATATCAAAGCTGATGGACATGAATTATGTAAGTATACATTTCTATTATCATCTTAGGGAATAAGGCAGTCTAGAGAGGCATTTGAGGATATATCTTAGATATTGCTTTGCTTGATTGAAAAATCTGATTCATCCATTTCTCCCCATTATGTCCTTGTATAGTGAGGACCTGTGACTCACCAGTTTGTTCATTATACAATGCTAACAGATAAGGAGCCAAACTTGGAATATGTCTTCCTTGGCAAGTTTTATCCAACATCTTAGTTTTCTCTGATTTTTTTCCAGACCTCTAGGCTACATCTCACAGTATAATCAGTATTCATTCATTGCATATTTATTCCCTACTTGTACTGTCTCAAATAGAGATAAAGATGAGACCAAATATTTTACAATAAAATAACACTGTTTCTCACTCTGTGAAAATCCTAGTATTAGATATAAAGTAGGCACTTAGTAAATGCTTCCTGCATTTATCTTTCATCTTTTTAGAGTAGAATGGCTGATTAAAGGTTGTATGCAGAAATTGCTTGGAATATGCGTAATTCCTCATGGCATCTGTTGGGTATTGGGGGGAGATGCTGAAATCAATTTTGTCCTATACATGCTATTCAATTAGTTTGTTTAGGGCAAGGTCTAAAATGTGTATCAGTCAGAAGCATAATAGTGAGTCAAGTACAAGAACTTCCTACTAAGATTTGTACCCACTATCTTAGGGAAGAGCTCTGATCTAAAAAAGTTTTCAAGTGTAGGTAGGTTTAAGTAGAATTCAATGTTTAAGATTGAGAACTACCCAGTGTTACTTGTTTTGTGTAAAGTAAAGAATCTATCTGCAATGCAGGAGACCCAGGTTCAATCCCTGGGTCTGGAAGATCCCCTGGAGAAGGGAATGGCTATCCACTCCAGTATTCTTGCCTGGCAAATCCCATGGACAGAGGAGCCTGGCAGGCTGTAGTCCATGCGGTTACAGAGTTGGACATGACTGAGTAACTAACAATTTCACTTTCACTTCTTTAGTGAAAAAAATATTTGTAAGAGAACACTCATCAGTACAGCCTATTCTGGACTGTTTTAGAATAATGTTTTCTTCAGTGCAGACTGAAAGCAAATTTTAAGTATAAAGGTGTCTAGTCTGTTAAACAAGAGAAGCCTAAGTTTAACTCCAAATTTAATTCCTAATTCTTAATAGCTAGTCATTATATTTATTTTTTTAGATATCCCATATTTAAGTCAAAATGAAAATATCACTCACATATATTTTTCTTTTAAGAAGAAATCACACCATNNNAGAAATCACACCATCAGACTATATTGACCTTTAATTTTATCCAACAGGTTACCATGGAAAGTTAATGAATTAGCAACTAGAATAGCATTTAAAAACCAAAGGTCCCAGATATTACACTTGGCAGTCAACAGAACTCCAAGGAAGACAGTGATTATATTTACTGTAAATTTTGTCACTCTATAAAATAAAGTGGCCATGGATAGAATGAACTATTCCATTTTTCCATGCTATATGCATATTGATAATCGAATGAAATATATCAAGAGACTTAGAATTTTAAACTACATGAAAACCTACACCAAAACCATCAACAGGAATACCTCTTCAAGGGAATCCCATAGCACTATATAATATACATAGAAAAACACTTTTAAAAGCATTTGTTGTATAAAATATTTTAATATTTTAGCCATTTAATAAATTCCATAAGATGCATGTGCATATATCAGATTTCTAGTTGTCAATACTTACATCTAAAAATCTGATAATGAGTCAACACATCTATAAGTAAGAAATATTAAACCTGTTTAGCTATTAGTCTAGGTTTCTATGTATTTCTCACTAACTTACATGGATTTTTATACCATTTTTACTCAGACCACATATTAGGTTCTGACTAGCAGNCTTACATGGATTTTTACATTGTTCATTAAAGAAATACATGGAATTATTTTTAAATTAACCAATAAACTATGTCCCATTATTTCTTTTTATAGGTTTTTGATGGGAGAGAAAATATACATTAGTCAAGGATTTCTTTTTAATCACCAGGAAAAAAGATAACACAACTCTTTCTCTTAAAGCCTTTTTCCCCCATGAAGGCAATATACCTTAAAATGAAAGCTATTAAGCAATCAATGACACAGACTTAACTAAAATATTGCAAATACGGTAATATAATACCTTCGTAAATATGAGAATTTTGAAAGTCATAAAATTAAAGACTTTGATATGTGTAAGATCAATAGACATGACTTATCACTATTTAATATGAGCTTTAATTTTTAAATGCCATATTCCAGTGGAAAAATGAACTGCACAGGACAATTGAAATTTCAACAAAGAATCAAGACAAAAAAACAAACTTTATATTAAAGTACCTTTAAGAGGTATATACTTACGCAGCAACCTCCTCTTTTGACAATCCTTTGAAATTCACCTCCAGATAACGATCTATGTCATCTTTTTCTTTGATCACTTCAGACCTAAATTAAATGGAAAGAAATAATAAAGAACTGCCTTATCGAGGTGAAAAGCTACCAAACATATAAAATGCCGCCAGGAGAACAGGAATATTCAGGGTATAATATCTTAGATGATAAATGTTCTGCAAGAGCTACAGAGTTAAGCTCTTCATTGATAATTTCAAATTTTTAACTTTCTTGAATGGAAAAAGGGAAGAATACTGAACTCAGTGTGTAAACAAATAAAACACCAACACATTAAAATAGTCTACATTCTTAAACAAATCGGTTTTCTCCTCAAAACTTTTAAGATCATCCATTTTACTTATGTTCTCTCACAACCTTCCAGCTACAGAAGTCAGACTGTGTTCAGCACAGTATCATGAACTAAAAAACCCCATTTGATACAAATGCGTTGAATTTATTCGTTGAAAACATAGAATTTTGCTCTGACATTCTGTTCGAGTGGTTTTTAAAAATCACACATAAAACTCAAATTACTATTAAAAGTTCAAGCTGAAAGTGATTTTAAGAAGACTTTAATGAGAAACATATTACACATGTAATATATTCATTCTTCATACCCCTTGCACCTTTAAGAATAAGCAGACTATTAACATATCATGACAACTGAAGTACAGGATATACAAGTATCTCTTTTTATTCAGAAGCTAATGGAGAATGTTGATTAAAAAATTTGCCTTAAATAGTTATGATAAAAATGTTTTTCTTTAATGAAAAGAATTAAAAATTTTTTTCTTTAAAATCTGTCTTATCCTAGAGATGTAACACTGAGTTATGTTTTTGCTCATGTTGAAAAGAAAATGTAAACTCAGTTATTACAAAAATACAGGAAGAAGAAGCTAGCTTTTTCAGATTTTGCAAATATTTCACGTTGTCCATAAGGAAGATGGAAAATAAGAATGTATATACTGAAGTCATGCCTCTATCAAAAATGTTGCTTTTCAAATTATTTGAAAGTAAACATAATTTTCTGCAATTCTATTTTACAGTTTCTACAAATTTCATTTCTATTACAAAAGAACTTTGGTGCCAGTTTAGCTGAACGTATTTATTTTGGTCCAGGAGCTTTGGTCTCTGCCAGAAATACCAAAAGTGAGGTATGGTCCTTCTTCGAACAAAGCAGTCTCATAATACTTTAATCATTATGCCTTGTAGGAATTGAAAGGCATGCATAAAACGATAATCAAACCTACATATGCAAATTATTTATGTTGATAAATAATATGTGCATAATTAAAAATCAATAAAACTAGAAGTGGAAACTTCTAAGTAACACAGTCTTAGTTAATATGCATAATTACAATCAAAAACATCAAGTTCCTGCCCTGCAGGTTTTCGGCCCAAGACGAAAACTCCCTGAAGTCAGCAGCCATTCACAGGCAGGGGAGGTTTGATATATTTTCAAGCTCTAGGATCATTTCAGGCACTAAATCATGACTGCTAGTTTACCCTCGGAGTAAGACTGTGTCATCCTTCCTCCAAAACAGAAATCAGGATCGGGATCTTGTGGTTTAGATGCCATACGACTTTCATGCCTAAAGCTTCTGCTTTCAATTTTTCCACACATATTTTAAAAAGGAAATGTATTTCCAAAGCTTTACAGGAACCACAATATAATGGCAGTATGAGATAAAATGACCAAATGAGCACTTGCCTGCTAAATAAATATATTCTTAATCTTTGAATAAGATTTATCAATCTTTCCAAAACAGCAAATTTGAATATTCTGAATATAAAAATGTACTTTTGTCTTTAGACAATTTTTATTGCTGAGATATGTTACTGACATTTCTTACTACAAGAAATTTCTTCTGTAGGGAAAAAAAAAGAAAGCCAGGGTCACATACCTTGGAACTGTTCTTGGTGAGCATGGCAGCTTCTGTCTAGCCAAGGCCGTAAGCTTTGGGCGTGTCATGGGCAGTGGGGGCAAGGTAGTCATTTTGGACTGCCAAAAAAAATAAATAAACAGAAATGGTATTTAAACAGTAAATCATTCAAAGAATCTTTTAAGACATTATTAGAGATCTAGTCAGTCATCTGAGCTGGGAATGCCTCTGCGTGTAGATCTTTAGCTATGTTATTCAGGCAGGAAGCTTAGTGAGTGAATTCTGCAGGTGGCTTCTCTCATTATTTTTCTTACTATCTGCCTTTTGGCCAATTTATTACTTGTCTGCATCTCCATCACAAAGTAGAGAAGAGAAAATCTAATAAATGTGTTGAAGATTCAGACAACTAGGAGCTTTGGTATGGGTTTTGTCAGGAGAGCTGGTTGCGATTAAAAAGTGAAGATTTTTAGAGCAGCTATGCATTTCAAATACTCATGCTTTGCTCTCCTGTTACAAACAATAACTTAAAATTGTTCATACTTCGCTGTTTTATAAAAACTTTCTCACAAATAAAGGCTTTCCCTTAGAAGTGCTAAATGCTAAGAACAATTCTCAACAAGGAGACAGCTGGGCATATATCTGGAAAAGATGAAAACTCTAAATCAAAAAGAAACATATGCACCAATGTTTGTAGCAACACTGTTTATAATGACTAAGATGTAGAAGCAAACTAAATGCCTATTGAGCAAAGAATGGATAAAGAAGATATTATTCATAGAAAAGAATGAAATAATGCCATTTACAGCAACAAATGGATGGACCTAGAGATTATCATACTAAGTGAAGAAGTCAGACAGAGAAAGACAAATATCATATAACATCACTTATATGTGATATATGTGGAATGTGGAATCCTCATGTGTGGAATCTTTTAAAAAAACTATACCAATTACCTTATTTACAAAATAGAAACAGACTCACAGATGTGGTAAACAAACTTATGATTACCAAAAGGGAAAGGGGGGAGGAATAAATTAGAAATTTGGAATTAACAAATACACATCCAGTTCAGTTCAGTTCAGTCACTCAGTCGTGTCCGACTCTTTGTGACCCCATGAATCGCACCACGTCAGGCCTCCCTGTCCATCACCAACTCCCAGAGTTCACTCAGACTCACTTCCATCGAGTCAGTGATGCCATCCAGCCATCTCATCCTGGGTCATCCCCTTCTCCTCCTGCCCCCAATCCCTCCCAGCATCAGAGTCTTTTCCAATGAGTCAACTCTTCGCATGAGGTGGCCAAAGTACTGGAGTTTCAGCTTTAGCATCATTCCTTCCAAAGAAATCCCAGGGCTGATCTCCTTCAGAATGGACTGGTTGGATCTCCTTGCAGTCCAAGGGACTCTCAAGAGTCTCCTCCAACACCACAGTTCAAAAGCATCAATTCTTCGGCACTCAGCCTTCTTCACAGTCCAACTCTCACATCCATACACAACCACAGGAAAAAACATAGCCTTGACTAGACAGACCTTAGTCGGCAAAGTAATGTCTCTGCTTTTCAATATGCTATCTAGGTTGGTCATAACTTTTCTTCCAAGGAGTAAGCATCTTTTAATTTCATGGCTGCAGTCACCATCTGCAGTGATTTTGGAGCCCCAAGAAATAAAGTTTGACACTGTTTCCACTGTTTCCCCATCTATTTCCCATGAAGTGATGGGACCGGATGCCATGATCTTCGTTTTCTGAATGTTGAGCTTTAAGCCGTTGAGCTTTAAGCCGACTTCTTCACTCTCCTCTTTCACTTTCATCAAGAGGCTTTTTAGTTCCTCTTTACTTTCTGCCATAAGGGTGGTGTCATCTGCATATCTGAGGTTATTGATATTTCTCCCGGCAATCTTACTACACATAATATAAATAACAGAATCTACTGTGTAGCACAAGGAACCATATTCAATATCTTGTAATCACCTATACTGGAAAATAATTTGAAAAAGAGTATACATATATTATATGTATACAGGGGCTTCCCTGGTGGCTCAGATGGTAAAGCATCTGCCTGCAATATGGGAGGCCCAGGTTCAATCCCCGGGTTGGGAAGATACCCTGGAGAAGGAAATGGCAACCCACTCTAGTACTCTTGCCTAGAAAATCCCATGGACAGAGGAGCCTGGTAGGCTACAGTCCACAGGGTTGCTAAGAGTCAAACACGACTGAGCAACTTCACTTCACTTCATACATATATTCAGATATATATAACTGATCGCTTTGCTATATGCTTGAAACATTATAAATCAACTATACTTCAGTTTAAAAGTGTAGTGGTTTAAAAAAGATTGCTTAAAACAACAATCAATGTATTACCTTTCATTTTATGTGGGTCAGGAGTTAGGAGAAGGCACAATGGGGATAGCTTTTCCCTACTCCATTTTGACTGGGGCCTCTGCTGAGAAGACTCAGAAGTTTAGGGGTAACAGTGGTGGGAAAGAGGAAATATCTATAAGGTCTTCACTCATATATCTGGTGGTGAATGCTATTAGCAGGGACCTCAGCTTGGGCTATCTATCAGAACACATACATGTGACCTCCCCATATGGCTTGGGCTTCTTCTTGGCATGGCAGCCTCATACTTCTTAAGTGGTTGCTCAGGGCTAGAAAGGCAAGTACCCAAAGAAAAGCCAAGTGGAGGCTGTATTCCCAGGGTCTGGCTTTGGAAGTCACATTGCATGACTTCCATTGTAAAAATAGGCTGCCTAGATTTAAGGCTAATGAAATAGACTCACCCACCAAGGGGAAAGCATTGAAGTCACATTGTAAGAGGAAGATGTGGGGTGGAAGATATTGTTATGGTTATCTTTGGGAAGTGCAATATGCCACAATGGAGAAAGTAAGTGAGCCATAATGAAGGTAGATCTATAAAATCAAGTTATCTAAATCTTACTCCAAAAAGGAAGAAGTGTGGGCTGATGTTGATGGACTTATAGTGGAAAATTGTCGCATGTTACAAGCACTTTCAGATACAAAAGAACTCACCTTCTCCTATTGGAGAGGCATTCAGAAGACCAGGGCCTCTTGATTCCACCACCACTATCTCCACAAGTTTTGACCTCTACCATTTGACTTCTACCTCTACCATTATGGGTCACATACCCATAAGCAAGGCTTGTTTCAGGTTCTAAATCACTTCCTCCAGTATTTATTATCTGTGTGACCTAGGGTAAATCACCATCAATCTGGGCCTTAAATATAATCAGCAAATATGCATTAAGCTACTGCTTAGTGCCAGGTACTATTTTAGGTGCTGAAGATGAGGCAGTGAACAAAAAGACAAAAATCTCTAGCCTCACAGAATCTATATTATAGGGTCAGTATGGTGGGGAAACAGACAATACACAAACAAGCAAAAATAACACAGAAGATCAGATGACGATGGGATCTATAGCTGAATATCAAGCAGGGAACTAAAAAGGACCCAGTGCTCACTTGTAGCCAGGGATGAATAACAGCAGAAAAATATGACATCAGAGAAGTTAAGGAGAAATTTGGTGGTGTTCTGATGATACAGGGTCTTGAAGATTACCGTAAAAACCTAGGACTTTTACGCTGATTGGAGGGTTTGAGCCCAGGAGTGACACAGTTTGACTTCTACCTTGAAAGGATTACTCTGGCATCTCTTTTGGACTTAGATTGTAGAGGGCAGAAAGGAAGACATGGAGACCAGCTGGAGGTTGCTATGAAATCTGGATGACAGAGGATGGTGGTTTAGGTAGAGGTGGTGGAGAGATGTGGTCAGACTCAAGGTAGGACTGCCCACGGCCTGCAGAGACAACCTATTCCTCTATAGCTGTGTACAAAGCCATGGCAAGATGGAGGCTGGAAAAGCAATGAGATTTGAGGAAAAGCCTTTTGAAATTCAGTGCGGAAATAGGCAGTCTAGTGTTTCTGAAAAAAAAAAAAAAATTACCTTGGCCTGAAAATAATCATTTGCATAATAAAGAGAAAATTCTAATGGAGATAAGTGTCATGTTTTAGATATAATGCGTGTGTGTGTGTGCTCAGTCGCGTCTGACTTTTTGTGACTGTACTTTGTACAATACTTTGTACTGTAGCCCGCCAGTCTCCTCTGTCCATGGGGTTCTCCAGGCAAGAATACTGGGGTGGATTGCCATTTCTTCCTCCAAGGGATCTTCTTGACCCAAGGATCAAATCCGCATCTCTCCTGTGTCTCCGGCACTGCAAGTGATTCTTTACCACTGAGCGATTGTGGAAGTCTATAGAATCCTAACATTGCCCAGATTATTAGTGTATGATATGATCCTTGAAACATAAGGTCTACTTATTTTTATACAGTTATAGTTTTAAAGCAGTCTAAATAGCAAATGTCAGTCATCTCTTCCAAAACAAACATTTAAGAAACATAATGTATTACATGCCATAACTTCATAAGAAAGTTACTTTTTTGTATATAAAAATTTGTATTTTTCTGATCAGATGTTATATCAACTTGTTGAGTTAACTGGATAAACAGAACTTACTAAATGACAACATTGTGTAGAACATGTGGTGAGAAGTTAAAGCTAAGGCAGAATTAGACCGGGTGGACAGATTTAAAGGGTAAAGGCTCCCCAATCCTACTCCTTGTGAGCCTGTTTCAGAGAAGCTGTGAAGATTCTACATTGCAGAGTCCTCAGCCATTATGGAGCAAATCAGAGCAAATCTGGGCCATCTCAGCTCCTAACCCAGACCTGTCTGCCCCCAGGGGATTTGGAAAGGGCAAGAAAGGAAGCCTATGCTTGATTCAGTCTGGACATTCCTTCTCTGACAAATGAAGACTGTTCTGACAGCCCCTATGCTTACCAAAGGCATTGGGCAGAGGTGATCTCTGCATAATCTTAGGGACCTTTGAAGGGTTTCTCAAGGAGCTTCAAAACCAGAAAAAGGTACTTGCAATTTCTTCAAACACTAGGAAGACCCAGACACTTGTACACAGTGGGACCAAATATACTTCCCAGGTGGCACCAGTAGTAAAGAACCCACCTGTCTATGCAGGAGACATAAGAGATGCAGGATCAATCCCTGGGTTGGGAAGCTCTCTTGGAGAAGGGAATGGCCACCCCCTTCTTGCCTGGAGAATCTTATGGATACAGGAGCCCAGTGGGCTATAGTCCACTAGGGTCACAAAGAGTCGGACACAACTAAGCGACTTAGCTCGCACACAGAGGGACCAAACCCCAGAAACTCAGTGCCATCTCACGTATTCCAGCAAGGTGTGTTTAAGCCTCCCAAGAGCTGGCCTACCAGGTTGTGATATAAAATTAATCCTCACTGATGTTTACTTGGGTTAGACCATTTTTGCTAGAAAATACAAGCATCTAATAAAATCTTATGCACATGTTAGACGTGGAGAGGAACATGTCTTCTTTGTCACGCAGATCAACTGCGATTTTTTTTTTAATCTGAGTCAACGTTTCCAACCATTAAAGTTTCAGCTGCCAGTTCCTTCATTTTGCTCTCCTCTGATCTAAGAACATTAGCAGCAGGAGCACCTTTACTCTTAAATTTAGTTTAATGTAAGTATTGCAAGCCCTGCTGGCAAGCCTCAAGGCACAACTCTGAATGGGGGGTGGTCAGAGCTGAATGATAAAGTGGAAAAAAATTATTAACTGTGTGCTGGAAAAAATATCCCTCAACCATTCTACGTTGAAAGTTTAAGCTCAAAGTTAGGGTGGAATGAGATGGGCTCCCTTCGCTGCTCTAAGCCCCACATCCTCCCTAGCCTATGCCTGTTGGGAAAGGGGTATTTGTTTTTTACAATCCATACATGGCTATGTAAAGATATTTTGTTTTACATAATAGGTAGCTGTTTAACCAACTTTTATGACACACATAATATTTGAAATGCATCAAATATGTAAAAGGATCCTGTAACATATTATTTTCCTATCTAAGTAATCACCATCTCTTTTATGTCTGATCAGTTCAGTCTTATTTCTGCTGAATGTTCTTAGAGTAGAAAATAGCTGCATTTTAGCATATAGAAGCAAACCAAGGGGAAAATAAGTGAGAAAAAATGCAAGCACACTTAGAGGCCTGTCATTTCAGGCTGAAATCATACCTGTTGAGTGAAGAAAGCCTTTTGTTCTTTATTAATATGAACAGTATCATTTTCCTGGTGTGGACTAGAGAGTGTTCCCTGCTTTCTAGTGGGCTCCATCCAGAAGGAATGGGACTAGTGCTGGGAGTGGCTGATCTAGGCCTGAAGCAGAAATGGAACCCATCATCCTTCACAACTGACACTCTATCAGGGTCCTCCTAGCTCCATACCACACATGGTGGGTGCTACCGCAGGACGGGTACCTAAGGGAGAATAATGAGCGGTACTTCCCTGGCTGGTACCCAAATAAGCCTAGCCCTAGGAGGTCAGGGTGAAGCTGTCTGTTAGGGGACCCAGAGGCAGCTCCCCCAGTGCTACCAAATGGGCAGTGTACTCTAGGCACCACAGGAGCTGAGACAAAGATCAAAAGGTTGCCTTAAGCCATTCCACTGTTGGTATTCAGAGGAGATTTGGTGTATTCTTTGATCTCCTCGTTGGCTCCTGTATCACAGTTACAATCTCTAAGTTTGGCCCCCACATGCAAAGAGAAATGAGAATGGAGAAATACAGGATGAAAGGTTTGAGAGGGGTGGATCAAGCTGAACGTGTCCCATGGTGTGAGTTTAAGTTTCTGGCCCCCAAGTAAAATTCTTCAAAGAGTAACCCTCTTTCCCCCACAATCCCCAGAGATACCCTTATCAAGAAACACAAAGGAAGGGGAAGCCTAGAGTTGTATAGACACAGGCTACCTGGGGAGTAACTATGTTTGAGGCTGACCACTATCTCCAGAATTAAGTCACCTCGGGAGAAAAAGCTGAAATGTGAGAAATAAAACCAATAAACAAACAGCAAGCAAACGTATCATGTGTCACAAGAGAGTTCAAAATAAATATGATTTTACCATCATCAACAAGATCATCGATAAGAATTGGAACTTTTCATATTATCACCACAAGCTCTTTTACTATGAAAGTTTAAAGAAAACTACAGAACAAATGTCAGTAATCTGCTCCTGAAAAGAGTAAAAAAAAAATCACATAAAATAAAAAGTCAGTAAATGTTTATCCCTTGTATTTTTGGACACATTTAGCATTCTATGATAAGTAAATAGGTTGTTAAATAAATAGAAACCACACATTTCCTGCTAACTGACATGCACTGATAGTTAAATCAAAACTTAAAGCAAGAAAAGTGTTTGAAAGTGGGCCATGTTTCACTTGACTTACATTTGGAGATTATTGCTGAAGGTCTCTCCAGGTTTACAGACTTCAGCCTGAAAATTTGGAAGCAAAGAATAATAGCAAAGGAGAGAAGAGAAAAAATTAAAAATTAGTCAACAAACTAACTCACTAACTCCCCTCAGTGCTCCAAATCATGGAATAAGATTTATTTGTACCACAAAACACGAGGTATCTACTTGTAGTTGCTGTTGCTGCTGCTGCTGCTAAGTCGCTTCAGTCCTGTCTGACTCTGTGCGACCCCATGGACGGCAGCCCACCAGGCTCCCCCGGCCCTGGCATTCTCCAGGCAAGAACACTGGAGTGGGTTGTCATTTCCTTCTCCAATGCATGAAAATGAAAAGTGAAAGTGAAGTCGCTCAGTCGTGTCCGACCCTCAGCGACCTCATGGACTGCAGCCTACCAGGCTCCTTCATCCGAGGGATTTTCCAGGCAAGAGTACTGGAGTGGGTGCCATTGCCTTCTCCGTACTTGTATTTATATAAACTTAAAAAAAAAAAAAAAGAAAGAAAGAATCCTGCTGTGACAGCTGACTTATGTCAATTATTAAAGATGCAAACCATAAAAAACAACAACAACAAAAACCCCACAAAGTATAGCTCCTATGGGAGAACCTAATCACTAATTCAATGAAATATCAATACATCTGAGATACTATTGATATATTCTTTTGGTACTCTTTTGTGACCCCATGGTCTGTAGCCCGCCAGGCTCCACTGTGCATGGGATTTCCCAAAAGTCAGACACGACTTAGGGACTAAACAACAACAAAAATCGATGTAGTGTTATATAAATGTGACATTAGTGATAATGTGATCTCTCAAACTTTGGTTATCTAGCAAAACCGAGGGCATTTCAGTTCCTACCCAGTTCTAAACAGGACTAATCGATTTTTTCCACTGCCCTCAAAGGGTAAACTGGACGGTGAGGAGAGAGCCTTTCTGTGCTCCCCCTTCTATGCATTTCTTGAAATAAATAACGCGGGCCTTGGCTTAGTAAGCTTGTCACTCAACTGACTAAGGAAGGTCTGTATGGGTCAGAGGAGGGACTGCCTGGAAAAATAACCCATCTTCTTCTTGGAGTCCGCCACGAATCTCGATGGATTGGTCCTGGGGAACAACTCTGGTTTTCTGTTCCGCCGAAGTGTGTCCCTCACCCGTGGCAGGTGGTGGGCACCGGCGCTGCCCTCTCCTCCCGCGGTGGTTCCCAGACACTGCGGAGCAGGCGCAGAGAGAGGACGCAAGAGCGTCTCCAGGGATACAAAGGGGGCGGGACAGGACGGAAGGGGGCGGGTTTAGGCTAAACTGAGATTCTGGATTGGTGCAGCTTCCACTCTCCTCGGACTCAGGGGCGGAGCCTTGCAGGGGCGGGGCCTAGTGCGCGCAGTGCTGGGGAGGTCCACACCCGGCCGCTTTTTCCCGCCAGACAACTCTCAGAAGATAGACAGCTCTCAGAAATTAGTTCACTTTATCCAAGAGACCTCTAATTTGCCGCCCTGAATCATTTCCCTCACGGCACTGCATTCTCAATATTTTGCCACATTGCCCTATCGTCCATACATTGATGGAAAAACGCTCAGCTTGGCGTTCAAGACCCCCAAGACCCCCACTTTATCCAGCTGGATAAGTCGTTCATTCTCATCTTCCTCAGCCGCTGTTGCGCTCAGAACCATTTTTCTCATGTCTCACGCAAACACCTTTCCCAATCCTGTTTTCAGAAAGAGAATCCAAAAGTGGTGATAAGCTAAAAACTCAAGGTCTCTTTCATAGACTCTCCCTGCGTTCTGTCTTTACATATATATTTTAAAACTTCCTCTGAAACTCAGGATTTTATATTTACACCCACTTAATGTCAGCCAGTTAATTGCAGTCCAAGGTTCCACCCCTTCTCTCACACGTAAATATAAGGAAGTGAACTTCCTGGCTCATTGTCTCATACAGATAGAGGGCAAGACAGTGAAGTTTGTTGCTTATTAATTCCGCAAATATAGATGTGCTGGAAAGCTAAGCGTTTATTCATTGGTTACTGTCACGCACTGTAAGAAAGTGAGTCAGCTGTACTGTTCACACCATTCTATTAATCATAAATCGATTCTATCTGGACTACAAGCATAACAACCATAGCCACACTTTCATTCCAACATCTAATTTGCTGCAATAAATTACTAAATTACTTCCACCAAGCTAATTTACATTATATTGAGTACATTCAATCGATCACTGTGACTACCTGTGACTGGGTTCCATGGGACCGCTCGAATTCTGTTCTCATGAACTCATTTCTCAGTTTCCAGAAACAACACAGCTCCACAGGTGACTGACTACGTGAATTCTGTTCAAGTTCTTCCTGCCTTTTCAGCTTTGAGATATGTAAATTCCATGCACCTTCCTTCCAGCATGCGGCTTTCCCAGTGTGGCTTTCTAGGAGGTTCCTCCAGCCTCTCTGGATTTATTCCTCTTGTTTGCTGTTTTTCACTGGCAGTTCTTTGGTTATTCTCTTTCTCCACTCCTTAGCCAGAGAGTTCATAGAGCTAAAGAGCTTAGAGAATGTTATTTGTAAGTGACAGAATCCTGGCTCAAACTGGTTTAAGCAAAAAATGGAAACATTGTTTTCTGCAACACAAAGATGCCAGCTTCGGGTGTAACTGTATCTAGAGACTGACCTTTTTGAAACTTTGAGGACTCTACCACAGCTTCACATAATTAAACTCGCTCTCTCTCTCTCTCTAACTTCTTTCCCTTAGACCTACTTTCATTATTAAAAGTATTACTCTGCATGAGTTGGTTTAGTCACTAAGTTGTGTCCTACTCTTGTGAACCCATGGGGACTGCAGCCTGCCAGGCTCCTCTGTCCATGGGATTTCCCCGGGCAAGAATCCTGGAATGGGTTGCCATTTCCTTCTCCGGGGAATCTTCCTGACCCAGAGATCAATCCCAAGTCCCCTGCACTGCAGGTGGTCTCCCACATTGCAGGCAGATTCTTTACCAACTGAGCTACCAGGGAAGCCCATTACTTTGTGTGGTGCTTGGTTTATATGAGTAAATTTCCACTGAAAGATTGGGATCTCTTTAAGAGCAAAGAGCTCTTATTTTTGTCTTACTTTTCTCTGAATTTCCTGGAATGGTACTGGAGTTCATAGATAGTACGTGTTCAAAAATATTTTTTTTAATTAATTGAATAAGTAACAGAATAAACAGAGGTGCCTAGAACTGATTCTTCCATATGTAATTCCTCTCATTACTTTGTCTGCCTTCCCCCTAGAATTGGGAATAATGCCATAGTCTTTCCAAGAAGATGAATGCATGGTTTCTTGCTACACCCTATTGGCAAGAACTTTATCACACTGTCATCTTTAGCTTCAAGAGCAGCTGGAAAATATGATCTTTATTTTGAGTAGTCATATGAATGCTAAAAATCAAGATCTTCAACTATGGAATTTAGAAAATAAGGGGGGGATTCAGCATCAGTGCTAAAGACATTGATTCATATTTAATAGAGAAGGACTATCTCTGTGTAAGTTTCCTTCCTTGTTTGAATAATACTGTTCTCCAAGTTTCTTCCTTAGGTGAGAGTCTCCAGAGCTGTGGATAAGGTGGGCAAGCTACATCTCCTTGAGTTTCTTTTAGGATGAGAACTTAGAGAATCAGTGCTTAGGCTGTGTCCTCTATGCCAGAGTAACAAGGAGTCTACCTGGAGCCTAAACTTCCCCTTGAAATTTCACTGAAAGTCTTTATTAAATGTGCTATGGTTTAAAGGGCTCCTTCCTGCTCTCTGCCTGGGGGTGAGGGGGTTACATAGGGTGTTGAGCAGTTAAACTGAATCGTGTTTAGAGTTTTCCCCTTATTTTCAGCCCCACTTCTACTCTTCTTCCCCTGTACATGCTGAGCAGTGACACCAGGGCTTTGTTAGACGATTATCCTCGGCCACATGAGTGCTGTGGTTTTCTTTACTATCTTCCCTTTCACTCTGCTCCCTTCCACTGTGTATCTTCCGACAGTTTTAAAAATCCCTCATCCACTGACAGTTCCTACCCTATTTTTATCACTATAATTAATATTATTGTTTTAGTTACTTAAACATTTTTATTAAAAGAGATAAATATATGTGCTGTTTGTCATCCTCTGAACCTTTCTTAAGAATGGAATACTAAATTAAGACAAAGGGAAAATTAAAGAGTATAAAATAGAGGAAGAGAAAATATAGAACAAGTATACAAACTGTTGAAAAGTGACAGGGAGGCCTTGATGAACTCACAATAGACAAGTCACAAACTACCTGTCTTAAATTTGCAGTAGAAAAATGAACTAAAATAATTTTCTAAAAATCTGAATCAAATTAATTTATTTGTACGTGGGTTGGTTATTAGGAATCCTCTGACATACATTGTCATTTGTGCGCATCCTCTACAAGAGCTTTTGTGTACGACCAAAAATTTGCATGTGGCTTGGCTGCTTTTGCAGCCTATTTTTGGTTTCAAATAGGAAAAGGAGTACATCAAGGCTGTATATTGTCACCCTGCTTATTTAACTTATATGCAGAGTACATCATGAGAAATGCTGGACTGGAAGAAACATAAGCTGGAATCAAGATTGCCGGGAGAAATATCAAGAACCTCAGATATGCAGATGACACCACCCTTATGGCAGAAAGTGAAGAGGAACTAAAAAGCCTCTTGATGAAAGTGAAAGAGGAGAGTGAAAAAGTTGGCTTAAAGCTCAACATTCAGAAAACAAAGATCATGGCATCTGGTCCTATCACTTCATGGGAAATAGATGGGGAATCAGTGTCAGATTTTATTTTTGGGGGCTCCAAAATCACTGTAGATGATGACTGCAGCCATGAAATTAAAAGATGCTTACTCCTTGGAAGAAAAGTTATGACCAACCTAGATAGCATATTCAAAAGCAGAGACATTACTTTGCTGATTAAGGTCCGTCTAGTCAAGGCTATGGTTTTTCCAGTGGTCATGTATGGATGTGAGAGTTGGACTGCGAAGAAGGCTGAGTGCCGAAGAACTGATGCTTTTGAACTGTGGTGTTGGAGAAGACTCTTGAGAGTCCCTTGGACTGCAAGGAGACCCAACCGGTCCATTCTAAAGGAGATCAGTCCTCGGTGTCCTTTGGAAGGAATGATGCTAAAGCTGAAACTCCAGTACTTTGGCCACGTCATGCGAAGAGTTGACTCATTGGAAAAGACTCTGATGCTGGGAGGGATTGGGGGCAGGAGGAGAAGGGGACAACAGAGGATGAGATGGCTGGATGGACTCAATGGACACTGACTCAATGGACATGGATTTGGGTGGACTCCGGGAGCTGGTGATGGACAGGGAGGCCTGGCGTGCTCCAATTCATGGGGTCGCAAAGAGTTGGACACGACTGAGTGACTGAACTGAACTGGCTGTTTTTGCATCCTTTTCTTATTTCTGAAAATGTGTCTTAAGAAAATGTCAACTTTGCATTAGACACAGGCCAGGGGGTCAGATTTAGGTATTCTATTCTCCTCTATCAAAGAAAGCAGAATATGACATAAGCAAGGCCAGTTTTGGGCTTTTTAGATTCATTGTTGTAGTTTCTACTTTCTTAGTCTCAGAATCTGCATTGATTCTTGCCAGTTCCAAGCCCTTATTTTTCAGATCCTTGTCCATTCCTTTTCGTTCAATTCACAGTAAATTTTCATTAAAATAAGTCCCCTACATACAAATGAGTTCCTTTCCAAGAGTACCTTTGTAAGTCCAATTTGTTCCTAGGTCCAACAAAGTTAGCCTAGGTACCCAACTAACAAGGTCAGCTATATAGAATTGTACTATAGTAGGTTTATAATACTTTTCACACAAATAATATATAAAAAACAGACATACACACACAAGAAAGCAAACATTATTAATCCTACAGTGTGTGTGTGTTAGTCGCTCAATCGAGTCCGATTCTTTGTGACCCCATGGGCTCCTCTTTCCATCGGATTTTCCAGGCAAGATTACTGGAGTGGGTTGCCATTTCCTTCTCCAGGGGATCTTCCCAACCCAGGGATCAAACCTGGTCTTCTGCATTGCAGGAACATTCTTCACTGTCTGAGCCACCAAGGAATCTTGTAGTACAGTTCAATAGCTGGCATTTATTACCAGTACCAGCAACATCACTGTTGCCTTTACACTTGCTTCTGGACTTCCTGGGCTTGAAATAAAGATAGTGTACTACTGTAATCTATACAGTACTGTACAGTTAAGTACACAAAAGCACAACCACACATGTGACAATGTATGCTGACACGTGAACTAACTTATGTGACTAGACATGCAAACATACATTCACATCTTTCAAAGTTCAAAACTTGAAGGTTCGTATGTAGGGGACTAACTGCACAGTAAATTCTATTCATTGGGATTGAATTCTAACTGATAAAAGTATTGGTACTAGTGGCCGGATAGTGGGAAATGGTCTTCAGGAAAATGTAAGATTCTTGGGATTGGCCACCTACATTAAGGTGAAAAGTAGTGAGGCTTTAGTTCATAGTTTTGTAAGGAAGCAGCAAGCTGTGACAACTTTTGTGAAACAGGAATTATCAACTCAGATTACTTGTAATCAATGTTCACTGAGGGTGAAACTCCAACAGATCAAGGAGCTACCACCAAAGGGCCTCATGAGAAAATGAGGAATTCAAGCATTTGAGGGTGAGTGCCTGCTTTTGAAGACACACTTCCCAGGTGGTGCTAGTGGTTAAAAATACAAACAAACCAACCCTGCTTACCAACACAGGAGATGTAAGAGACACCAGTTCAATCCCTGTGTTGGAAAGATCCTCTGGAGGAGGGCATGGCAATCCGCTCCAGTATTCTTGCCTGGAGAATCCCATGGACAGAGAAGCCTGGCAGGATACAGTCCATTGGTTCGCAAAGAGTCGAACACTACTGAAGCGACTTAGCACTCACACGGGCACTCCTCTAACAGCTGTTGAAACCCTACATGGATACATGGAAGGCATGGCCAGAAAAAAATATATATACAAACAAGAGAATGACAAAATCAAGATAGTAAGTTCTGTTCTCAAACCCTTTATATAACCATTCTGGAAAAAAGTCAAGTGAGTTAATTCCACTAAGAGTTGATTTTGCAGCCAGGGATGACCTCCCATATGAATGTTAGGGCATTCATGAGAAAAGAGTGACATTTTAACAATGGAATTGGGATCACAGTGGCATATCCGGAAGACTCTGAGCAACCTAAAGTTGGAATTCCCTCTTACACATCTTCCACTGAGGTATATTTGCTTAGAAAAATGTCCTTCCTTTGTCTGAGGTAGCTGTTTTCCCTTGCTTGAAGACCATGTGATTTCTTTGCCCAAGGTCGTTTCCTTGTAGAGAAAGTAGCTTGTGGAGTAAGTTCTTTCTTATTCAACATCTCATAATATTCGCAGATCTATAATTAGAAGTATACCCCATCATATCCTGGGAGACAAAAATGAAAAACTCAAGCTCTGAGAAGGCTCACGTGTGTACACACACAGGCACACACACAGAGGCAGAAATTGTTAGTTTACATTGAAAAAACCTCACACATACAAGGAGTTTGCTAGTTTATGTCAGCCAAAGTCTAGGTACGTTGTTTCTCCTTCAGAATGGAGTTTGGGGACTCTTGAAGGAAAAAGGTGAAACAATAATATTATAAAGAATAAAATTGTCAAGGTTTTTTTTTTTTGTCAAGGCTCTAGAGTCCACATGCTATTTTGGGTGACTAGGTATATTTTTATTTAACAGTTTCTTGGTTTAGTTAATGACTATCTGGCCAACTGGAAAGTAAGTTGTGTTGCAAACTTACTTTTAGTTTACTTTAAAGGAAGTAACTTAAAGTCTTTCAGAGAAAGGAATTCTAGGATACAATATTGTATGTCTCACCTCTGAACTATGTTTCCAAAGAAAGTCCTGAAAATTTTTCCTTCACCAACCATTTATGGAGGAAAATGCCATAGACTCTGTAAGTTCTCTACTAAATTATTTTCCATTGTTAACAGTGGGAAATGTTATTATTGAAATGAGCACGATAGCTTCAGTGGAAATGCGCTGTTTCCAGGGCGAGGGAAATCAGGTTATTACAGCTCAATGGGAAATTGGGTATATTCACCATGATACACAGCCATGCTGCCGTTTTCATTAGAATGACCTCACCTACAGAGATCTGTGGCTGTGATTCATTGTTCACCACGTGCTTGGAATCAAATTAATGAGTGACCATTTTACTTAGAAATTTATTGTATGAGAAGAAAAAAAAAATATCCTAAAGCAGATAAACACAGTCCTAACTTGAGCTACCGAAATAGAGAGTGGAAAGTACTGGTCTCTCTTTATATACCAGGATTAGACCCACAGCCTCTTGAATGAAAGCTCTATCCGCAACAGTTAGAACTGGACATGGAACAACAGACTGGTTCCAAATAGGAAAAGGAGTATGTCAAGTCTGCATATTGTCACCCTGTTTATTTAACTTATATGCAGAGTACATCACGAGAAACGCTGGACTGGAAGAAACACAAGCTGGAATCAAGATTGCCGGGAGAAATATCAATAACCTCAGATATGCAGATGACACCACCCTTATGGCAGAAAGTGAAGAGGCAATAAAAAGCCTCTTGAAAGTGAAAGAGGAGAGTGAAAAAGTTGGCTTAAAGCTCAACATTCAGAAAACGAAGATCATGGCATCTGGTCCCATCACTTCATGGGAAATAGATGGGGGAACAGTGGAAACAGTGTCAGACTTTATTTCTTGGAGGGCTCCAAAATCACTGCAGATGGTGACTGCAGCCATGAAATTAAAAGATGCTTACTCCTTGGAAGAAAAGTTATGACCAACCTAGATAGCATATTGAAAAGCAGAGACATTACTTTGCCAACTAAGGTCCGTCTAGTCAAGGCTATGGTTTTTCCAGTAGTCAAAGGCAACCCACTCCAGTACTCTTGCCTGGAAAATCCCATGGACTGAGGAGCCTGGTAGGCTACAGTCCATCGGGTTGCAAAGAGT
>SJYQ01002854.1:876675-894437 GCA_006410935.1 Redunca redunca
AAAGCTATGGTTTTTCCAGTAGTCATGTATGGATGTGAGAGTTGGACTATAAAGAAAGGTGAGCACCAAAGTATCAATGCTTTTGAACTGTGGTGTTGGAGAAGACTCTTGAGAGTCCCTTGGACTTCAAAGAGATCCAACCAGTCCATCCTAAAGGAAATCAGTCCTGAATATTTATTGGAAAGACTGATGCTGAAGCTGAAACTCTAATACTTTGGTCACCTGATGCAAAGAACTGATTCATTGGAAAAGACCCTGATGCCTGGAAAGATTGAAGGTAGGAGGAGAAGGGGACGACACAGGATGAGATGGTTGGATGGCATCACCAACTCAATGGACATGAGTTTGAGCAAATTCTGGGAGTTGGCGAAGGACAGGGAAGCCTATCGTTGCAGTCCGTGGGGATGAAGAGTTGGACATGACTGAGCGACTGAACTGGATGGTAAGAGAAAGTCAAGAGGAAGCTCTAGAAACGCTCCCTTCATGCAGCAATTACACTGGGACAGATAACTGAAAAGATTTAATGGACTCCTGCACAGCTTACTCAGAAAGAGTTCCTATAGGCAGATGACACAGAGAAGCAGAGACAACATATATAAGGCAGCTTCAGATTGGTCCTGAATACCCAAGGACAACTTCTCTCATCCTCCACCAGTTGTACGGGATGCACTTTGCCTCCAGAACAAAAATGTACCAAGGGATCTTTTATTTATTATTTTTTAGATTTAAAACAATAAATAATTTCTTTTTTCTAATTTTTTAGTTTTATTAAGGAATAATTGAAAAAATAAAAAGTTTAAGTAATAAGAATATTTAAAGTATATAATGTGATGATTTGATATACCTGTATGTTGTAAAATGGTTATCAAGATCATGAACACTTTCATCACCTTTCATAGTCAACTCTGTGTGTGTGGTAAGATCACTTAAGACCTACTCTCAGCACATCTCAAGCATACTGTACTGTATTAGTGGTAACTCTGATCACCATGCTGTACATGAGTTCCTTAGAATTTAGTCATCTTATAACTGAAAGTTTGTATCCTTTGACCTACACCTCCCCGTTTCCTCCTGCCCACAGCCCCTGGCAACCACCATTCCATTCTCTGCTTCAATGTAATAGGCCATTCTTTTAGATTCTACAGAAGAGTGATACCATACAGTATTTGTCCATCCCTGTTTGGCTTATTTCAGTTGGCATAATGCCCTACAAATTTATCTATATTATTGCAAATGGCAAGATTTTCTTCATTTTTACGGCTGAGTAATATTTCATTATGGAATATGAAACATTATATATATATTATATATGCTTTATATCACATTTTCTTTATTTATTCACCCATTGAAGGCCCTTAGATTATTTACATATCTTGGCAATTATAAAATAATGCTACCTTGAAAGTGGGAGGGCAGATACCCCTCCAAGATACTGATTTCTTGTATTTTCTGGATTTCTACCCAACATTAGGATTGCTACCTCATATGTTAATTCTATTTTTAATTTTTTGAGGAAGTTCCTTATTTTTTTCTGTAATGACTACCAATTCACATTCTCATCAACAGTGTGCAGGGGTTCCCTTTTCACCAAAGGGTCTTTTATATTCTACCAATATTATAGACAAAATAGGCCATGTAATCAGGTAAACCAGGTGCAGATTAACAGTCTATATATTTTTCATAAATAATGTAGACAAGCTAGTCCATAGTGCCTTCAAGGGAGTTTCAGATTTTACACAGCACATTATATACCACCAGCCAGTACATTTCATTCCTATCTTGGTCAACCCTGGAAAGTACCATGGGTGCAGGTGTCCCTAGAGATAAATAAAAAGCTACCATGGATCAGTTTCAAACTAACCCTACACTTTCCTACCAAAATAGTGAGTTAAAAGTAGTATTGCATCATGATGGAATTTCAGACTTGAAAAATATAAGAGTGATAATTCCTTGTGTGCATGCTCCGTTGCTACAGTTGTGTCCAGCTCTTTGAGACCCTATGAACTGCAGCCTGCCAGGCTCCTCTATCCATGGGATACTCCAGACAAGAATACTGGAGTGGGTTGCCATGTCCTCCTCCAGGGGATCTTCCCTACACAGGGATCAAACCTGAGTCTCCTGCATCTCTTGCATTGCAGATAGATTCTTTACCACGGAGCCACCAGGGAAGACCCAACTCCTTGTACATTTCCATTTAATTCTCAGGGTTATCTGACCAAAATAGATTCATGTTCTGAAGAATAAAAGGTTAATCAGGTGATAGCTCTCATAATGCTGCTGTTTCTAATAGAGCCTTCTTGTGGGACAAACGCACCATAGACTCCTCTACCCCCTATATTTTGATTAATTGGGAAAAAAACCCAAACAAACAGAAACAATTTGCCGTGACCTAGCAGGGACAGCAGTATGCTTTTATTTTCAGTTCAGGAATCTGTCAACTCTGGCTCCTTGCTGGAACTTAGTACACAGGTGCCTTAATTACCTCACCATCTTACAGAATGCCAGCCTAGATCACTGCACTGGGAGGTTCTCTAATAGAATGGGAGAACAAAAATTAGCATGCACCCTCCATGTCTTGGTGCTATACATACATGCCAAAAGGAAGCATAAATATCTTGTGAAAATACAGGAGTCTTTCACCTCCGTGAAGTTTGGTGGGGGGGTGGTTTAGGTGGATGGATACTCTAATCCAAAGTAAAGTAGGGTTCATTGAAATTTGCACATCAAACCAAATGCTTATTTACATATCTTTGGATTTTGGAGCCTGATATGTTATGAATTATGCCTCTCATCATGTTTGAAGCTGTAACCTGCCCTGACATAATAACTATAATTTTTATTTTCTAGCCCCGGGTTCTGCCCTGATACTGGCCCTTCCCATGTTTCTTTCACAGTTTCACAATGACTTTTAGGCTTCTGATATCACTCCAATAATTTAATTTTTCTACAGTTAGCCAGAGTCGATTTTATTACTTACAAGTAAAGTTAATTTACACAGTAGTTAAGAAAGTATTACAAATGAGATAAAATGTTATTGTGAAATAGTATGTATTAATTACAGATAATATTGATTATTCACACTAAACACGTGAGAACATTGTGTTTTCTAAAGTAATAGCTGAGACTCTTAAAATTCTATTAAGAAATTGCATTAAAGAGCATATGTTATTACATTTATTTTTCTATTATTATGTAGAGATTTGATAAAATTTGTTTAAAAATTTGAGGCCAAAATATCCTACTTATGTAGTCAAATGATGTGGTTTTGATCTGGCTGAAAATATTAGAAAATGCTTTTGATGTTTAAATATTTTCTATTTGTGCAATAAATCAGGTGGAGAACCCTAGTCAATATGTATTGATCATACATAAACAGGGCACTGCACTAAATATTCTAAGGTAAAAACAAAAAGCCATTTGCTTATCAACGCTTGCAAGTAATCATTTTTACACTGAATTTAGAGTTGAATGCCTTTTGATAAAAGATTTTACCAATATATATGCATGTGTGTGCATAGTTCGGAGAAGGCAATGACACCCCACTCCAGTACTCTTGCCTGGCAAATCCCATGGACAGAGGAGCCTGGTGGGCTGCAGTCCCTGAGGTCGCTGAGGGTCGGACACGACTGAGCGACTTCACTTTCACTTTTCACTTTCACACATTGGAGAAGGAAATGGCAACCCACTCCAGTGTTCTTGCCTGGAGAATCCCAGGGCCGGGGGAGCCTGGTGGGCTGCCATCTATGGGGTCGCACAGAGTCGGACACAACTGAAGTGACTTAGCAGCAGCAGCAGTGTGGATAGTTACTAAGTGATTGCCAACTTTTTGCAACCCTTTGGACTGTAGCCTGCCATGCTCCTCTGTCCAGGGGATTTTTCTGGCAGGAATACTGGAGTGGGTTGCTATTTCCTCCTCCAGAGGATCTTCCTGACCCAGGGACTAAACTCACTCTCCTGTGTCTTCTGCATTTCATGCAGATACTTTACCAGCTAAGCCATCAGGGTATAATAGTCCCTCAGTCGTGTCCGACTCTGCAACCACATAAACTGTAGCCTGCCTGGTTTCTCTCTCATGGGATTCTCCAGGCAAGAATACTGGAAAGAATTGCCATTCCCTTCTCCAGGGGATCTTCCTGACCCAGGGATTGAACACAGGGCCTCCTGCATTGCAGGCAGTTTCTTTACTGTCTGAGCCACATTCACCCTTGAATTGTTTTGCAGTTAAAAGAAACTAGACAAATACCTTTTAAGATTTAATTGAATAGAATCAGCGAAAAGTTTTTGAATTATTCATTCTCAAATGGTCCCTTTGTTAGTCAAGATTTTGTAAAATGAAGAGGGATTGGAGAAGGAGAAGGAGCAGAGTGAAGGCTTAACAAGCAGGCATACCAAGGTTAGGAAAAAGCACCTATGAAAGCCAAGGGTCTGGAAAAAGATTTCCTTAACACCATCAACATTTAAGAAGCCTGACGGTCTTCAGGACTTAACTTGAAAACCTAAACTACCTTTTTTAACATCTAATGTATATTTCCTTGGTTTAAATATAGTTTTAGCTGTTTTTTTTTTCTTAATGTGTACAAACCACATTGTTTTAAAATATGAAGTATACAAAAAACAACTTCCTTAAATCATGTCTTATAAATATCAGTATTAAAACTCATTTCTTTCAGCATTTTCATACTTTTGGTTCTGATTGGTACAATTCTATTTTCTCAGACTCTTAAATCAACTAATTAAACCAGTATCATTTGAACCTGAACATACATATATGCTTCATTGTTAATTTTACTCATTATTTTGTGCCTCACACACTGGGTCAAGGTACAGCAGCAATGTTTTCTACAAGTGAAGACAAATTTCTACAAAATAATCTGCTTCAATAGTTGTCAAATCTCTTGAAAACTTAGTTTTGTGTGTCTATAATAAGAAACATGGATGCGTGCTAAGTCGTTCAGTTGTGTTGAACTCTTTGGAACCCTGTGGACTGCAGCTGTCCATTAGATTTTCCAGGCAAGAATACTGGAGTAGGCTGCCATGCCCTCCTCCAGAGATCTTCCTGGCCCAGGGATTGAACCCACCTCTTATGTCTCCTGCATTGGCAGGTAGGTTCTTTACCACTAGTGCCACCTGGGAAGTCCAATAAGAAACATATTCATGTCTATACTTTCATCCAGCTACTTACATTTATACAAATATCATTCTAAGATATTAAGAGGCATATCAGTATTTTTCTAATGCAATTCATAAATGAAATTTCCCATTCTCCAAAGACAGAGATCTAACTGTTTATATGCAAGGGGAATTGTAAGTTCATGAACAAAAATATAGACTATAATGACATTTTACAAAGACTGTTATAAACAAGATGACAAATACCACATTTGGTAAAATTCTACTAACACTTCCAGTTCAGTCTCAGAGGGAAGCAACATATTAAATAAAAGTATAAATAAAAGCTGAATTAGATACAGCAGAAAAAGATATATATATAAAGTAACGGTCCTAAACACCAAATTTGAAAGTCTAAATTTACAAATCCATCTATCCATCCATCCATCATTTCAACAAACTGGATGGTCTGCTAGGATAGGTAGGAATATAAAGGTAAGTCATGTCCTCAGTGAACTCACAGCCTGGAAGTGAAGACAGAGGTACAACAGAGACAACTGTTCCTTTGCTTTCAAGCTCCATGTCCCATCTTCACCAGAAAAAGAGAGAACTGGATGAGTCCTTGTCTCCTGCCATTACATTCGGCTCCCTCTTCTGTTCTCACTCCTCTTCGCTCCTAACTTGCTTCTTATATAAGAAGATACGCTTAACACTGAGACAGGACTTTCTTCTTTGGTATTGACCTCAGGCCTCCCAAGTATTTCCACCTCTACCCCATTGATTGCTGGTCTCCAACCAGCTGATGTAATCAGTTAACCCAGTGGAACCTGGTACAGCACAGACCACTGTGGCTGATGCCCCACCCTAATTCTGTAGACGTCCACAGTCCATGGGGCAGGTGCTGTAAAGACGACATCACACTTGGTGCCCCCAGGAGGGACCACACATCTGGACAGGACTGAGTGGAGGTTCGGCAGTCACAAAAGTGTTCACAGAAACGATGGTGCGTGAGATGTGACTCTGAGCCTCGAGAAAAAGGGTAGAGATGTATCAAGTATACCAAATGGGCTAGAAGAGCAGATGGCCTTGGCTCTTTGGATATATGATCAGTTTTAGAATAGAGAGGCAGAAAGCTGTGGAAGAAGAGCTTATCCTGTGAAAAAATACAGTGATAAAATATTCTGAGTTCCAACAAAAGCAAGGAAAACCTGAATACACAACAACATATTTATGGATCTAGGATCTTCAGGGTTATAGTTGAAATAGATGTCAATTATGTAGAATTTGTTGTAGCTACGGCATAGGAAAATTATCACCTTCAAGAAGACTGAAATAATATTTGAAAATAAAATTTATCAGCCCTTTATGTGTGAAATTGGTTATTTACAGAATGCTAAGTCACTTCAGTTGTGTCCGACTCTGTGTGACCCCATAGACAGCAGCCCAAAAGGCTCCCCCATCCCTGGGATTCTGCAGGCAAGAACACTGGAGTGGGTTGCCATTTCCTCCTCCAGTGCATGAAAGTGAAAAGTGAAAGTGAAGTCGCTGTCGTGTCCGACCCTCAGTGACTCCATGGACTGCAGCCTTCCAGGCTCCTCCGTCCATAGGATTTTCCAGGCAAGAGTACTGGAGTGGGGTGCCATTGCCTTTTCCGATTTACAGAATAGTCTACATATAACTTTGGTCTAGCTGACTCCAAAACTTTTCCCCTAAGTCATGATTTTAATTAACTCTTTTCCGTGCTTATCAAGAATCTCATAAGTAGAATTTCCTTCTCTATGTAGAAATTCCTAAATGGAAGAAAAGTGTGTTCTGGCTAAATAACTCACATGAATATTTATGTTCTCCCGGAATTTATATTCTCACTGTAAATTAAGACAGTGGCATTTGGTTTGTGTGTCAACATGTGTGACTTTAGTTATGTGGGGTTAAAGCCTTTACTAAGGTTGATCACCACTGGGTATGCTTCAAAGTCACATTTCTGGATCTTCAAAGCTGAGAAGTAGGTCTTTGACAAGGGGTGTGTGTGTTAGTCACTTAGTCGTGCCTAACTCTTTGCTATCCCATGGACTGTAGCCTGCCAGGCTCCTCCGTCCATGGGATTCTCCAGGCAAGAATACTGCTGCGGCTGCTGCTGCTGCTGCTGCTGCTGCTAAGTCACTTCAGTCGTGTCCGACTCTGAGCGACCCCACAGATGGGTACTAGAGGGTTGCTATTCCCTTCTGCAGGGGAATCTTCCTGACCCAGGAATCAAACCCGCATATCCTGTGTCTCCTGCATTGCAGACAGATTCTTTACAGTCTGAGCCACCAAGGAAGCCCTTAACTAGGGTAATCTATCCAAAAAGAGCCATCTATACAGGCCAATTTAGTGGCCACTGAGATTTCTGTTCATATTTCTATATGACCCTGTTTATTACTATAATGATAATGAGTCCATGTGATTTATTAAAAAAATTTGAGTACTGTAAAGGATGATAAGAGAAAATAGAAAATCAATTCAACTTAATTGATAACATAACCAGGAAGATAGAATTTTAGATAATGCAAATCAAAATGCTAAAAAAGATAACTTCCCCAGTGGTGCTGTGAACAACTTTAACAGTACCATCTTACTATTTTTCTTAGATAATAAGATAATTAAGGATATACTGCAGTGATCATGAGATTGTATCTCGTAGGCTGCTCACTACATGGTGTATAGTTAATCACGTGTCCCAGTTACTGTGTTTTGAAATTTGCTTCCTCACCTTTCATGGGTCACTCACAGCCTCATATGTACTAAGGCAAACGCATTCCTGAGAGACACTGAACTCCCTTGAGAGCCAACTTTGGCTAAAGGAGTCCCCTTTGGTTTTCTAGCAGTCTAAAACTACGGCTGCCTGACCTCTCCTTCTCTCCTTGGGGTCAGAATTGCATCACAGTCTGATAGTCCTCCTAGCTTTCTTCAGCTCCTTCCCTATTTTTGCTCGAGCAGGAACATCTTCAGATAAGATCCTTGCATATTACCCCATTTTTGCACCAGGTTTTGAAGGATCCTGACCAATATGTTTAAAAACTTTACTAAATTCTCTTCAACATTTTATATCTGGATATTTGAAGTTAGAATCAGAATTGGGCTAATGATCCCCGTGGGTGTTAAATGGCATTAACTCCTGTCCACTTTACCTAGATGGGCAAAGTGTTTGAGAAAGAAGTCCACACTGATATACAGGCATTTTCTAGTTGCTTTTCTGAATGATCAGAGACATGGAAGAAGCAAGGGGTCTGGGGAGAATTACCCGGACTGACTACGTAGAATGGACCCAGAATGGACAGAAGAGGCTCTTAATAACAAGGCAGATATACTTTACTGCTCAGTAGAGGTAAACTTATTCCAGTGCTTACTAAATAACTTATGAACAATGTGATCGTATTCATAGGAATGGAGGTTGCCCATGGATAAGCACAGTAGCAAGGATTTGCTCTCCCCATGGATGACTGGATCTTTCTTACTGCTTAAGAGGCTATTTGGCAACCCCCTGTTCAGGATCCCTTACCATGGAAGGGCCAATCTACTACCTGGTGGCAATTTGGTCATATCATATCCCCTTCGTCAAAGAGGAGGCAGTATTTTGTCTTAATTAGAATCGATGTATATCCTGTATAGGTCTGCCTTCCTTACTGGTTATGTTTCTAAAAGCAGCATCACCTATGCGTCATAAATGCCTTACTTATGACCACAGTGCCAATGGCTTCTGGGGAATAAGTCAGGGGACTAGATACTCACGGATAAGCTGCTTTTACACATAACCTGTTATCTACAAAGACTTGAGCTCATAAAAGGAAGCAAACGAAGGCTTGAACAGCTGGCATATACTAACTTTTAAGTTTGGGGTGCTATGTTATAGGATACCCTACGTACTCCAAACCAAGAATTAACAGATGGTGTTTTTCCCCCAGAGCCGGTATACCTGAAGCCAACAACAACCAAGAGATAGAAGAAGGACTGGTACTGCTTGATTTTATACCTAGTGTCCCATTTGTAAAAATTTAGAATTCCAAGATGTGCTGAGTTAGAGTTCTTAGTACCACAGAGAGAAATGATTCACCAAGAGACACATTTTGTTTCCATTCCAAACCACCTCTCTTCTTGCAAAATGTTCAGATTGAAAGATGAGATGGAGAAGGCAGTGCTGTTGAAGATCAAATAAACTACCATTGTAAGCTTCCTCTGTAGATAAGTCATTATATACATAAATTTCAGAAGAGCACATCAGTGTCATATTTCACTGCTGCAATGACACATTGAAAGAAGGGTAAAATATTTTCCATAAATTTGACACCCAATTTACATATTTCAGTGTTTTCGTTTTTGTCTTCATCACCTTCTGTTCCAGAGATAGAAAGCTGAAAGTTGTGATAGAAAATTTCAGATGTTTTCCAATAGCTTCGAAAACACTGATGAAATTCATAGTGAAAAATGTTTTTCAGTTTTTCTCTGTTAGCGCCACTGAAACGATCAAAGCAGATAATTATTTAATAAAGTAAAGAACAATGTATATAGTCAGTTCATAGGAAGCTACAGGGACCCAGGAGGTTGTATCAAGAGCATGTGAGAAGTGTGAGAAGAACAGGGTGTCAAGTGAAACTGGGAGCCGTGAAAATCGACTCTCCTGGGCAGACGAAGCCTCTGTAAAAGTAGCCCGTTATATAAGATGGCTTATAAACACGTTGCCTCCGAGACTGAGGGCTTATGGTTGTCAAAACCTAGTAGCATTTTTAGAAAATCGTGCCTGTAATTGATTCCACTGAGATATAACTTTGCTAGCCAGGGTTAGTCACTCAGTTGTGTCCAACTCTTTAGGACCCCATGGAATGTAGCCCACCAGGCTCCTCTGACCAGGAATACTGGAGTGGCTTGCCATTTCCTTCTCAGTGGGTTCTTCCTGACCCAGGGATCAAACACAGGTCTCTTGCATTGCAGGAAAATTCTTTACCAACTGAGCCTAGGAGAGATAATATGACTGATAAAAGTGGAAGGCAGTGGGTGAGGAAGAATTTGTCACATTTCCAGGGAAATGGGTTGACTCCACTGGCAAATTCCAATCATCTGGCCAGAGATCTCCCTGGAGTAATGCAGTACTAAAGGGGGCCAAAGTCTGGCAGACATATCTTGTAAGGACATCTGACACCTTTCTCACTTCTGACTCTCAAGCTGCTTTCTTCTGTGAAATGGAAAGTTACCTCTTAAGTATGTAGACAGGATTTGTTGCCCAGTTAAATAAGATTTGAATATTAATTGGTATGGTGGTGTATAAACTAGCTTTTAAAATGTTTGGTTAATGTAAAACAGCTTCTGCTTCCAGATTATTTCTTGGTGAACTGGTAAATATTCTTCTGTTTGGACTCTGTAGGGCTGTAAACCAGACACTGAGCTGATGTTGTTCAAGACCACCAAAGACTGTCTTCCTGGGAAACTCTACAGAACAGCCTACCCCAATATGTCTGTTGCGCTAGTATTACAGCCATTCAATTTTTCTATTCTTCCAACTTGGAAAGGCATGAGTTATCTAAATTAAGATGAAATTCTGTGATTAGAGTCTGCAAAATTCACAAAATGACACACTACCATATATACATGAAGAGACTAGCCTTCATATAAACAAGTATAATATATTTAGGAATAAAATTATCACTGCAGGGATAAAAGTTTTATAAATCCTATCTTTTGTCTTCATAATCCTTTTAAACAGAGGGGCTTCCCTGTTATCCTAGATCTTTGGACTCAGCAACTCAAAATATGGTTTCTTTACTGAAATGGAGAAACGTGAGAGAGGGAAAGCTGGGAGTCTCAGAACAGAAGGAGGGCAAGTCCAGGGTGCTAGATCGACATGTCAGTGAGATGCGCAAGGGTAAGTGGTCAACGAAGCTGCTGAATAAACAGGACTGGAACTCAGAATGAGTGAGATATATTTGGAAGCAATTAAAACACTGACAGTAGTTAAAGCCAGAAAAGGGATGAAAACCATCAAAGGAGGAAGTGTTAACCTGATATGTAATAAGGAAAAAGTTAAATAAGTATATAAACTTGCTTCTGACACTGAATAGAGAATCTTGCTTTGTAAACATCATTGTATTTTTAAATTTTTCAAAGCTATTGTTTATTCTGTACAAGTTTCCACTCTACATCAAACATTCTTATACACATACCTCACATTATTTACTTACACACCTTTTCTTGCTTACACAGTAAACAAGTGTACACCAGCCCTTTGGCTCAGGTTCACAAGTTTGCCCTGGAGAAGTGTGTCAGGCCAGTTAAACTCAGGGTGTCTTTTTTCTGATGCCTCCTGCAAGCACTGGAAAGTTCTGGGCTCCAAGGGGTGCAAGTGGAGCCCAGCTGTGTGCATGTGCAAAGAGCTCCATGCACGGAGCTCCCTGCCCTTGTGCTTTTTTTCTGGGTCAGCAAAGAGTTTTGCTCAACTACTTAGGGCAAAATGAAGCCTATGGGAAATCATATGACTGAGGCAAGATGTCCCCGAACACCCAGACTCCAGCTCCCAGGCTGAACTAAGGATCAATGCCAAGAGGATCTGGGGGATGATGGAGCATGGGTATCCCTGAAGAACTTGATCCAAATGACATATGTCAGGTGGTTCTGAAAAAGATGGGTGAAGGGCTAGCAGGTCGGGGAGAAAGAGCATGTTAAACAGGAATAAATGAAAAGTGAAAGAAGTTCTAGGGTTCGAGCTATCCATTCACCAGTTGGAGAGTAGACCAGAGGTAGGTGAGAGGAAGTTGGCAGGTGGGAAGAAATTGATACATTATCAGAAGATATACTATCAGTAGGCTATTATCACTATGTTCAACAACATTCATAGCATAATTATTTCGTGTGCACTTAGCACTTGCTTAGAATGTGAAGAATGGGAGTGATGTGTAGATAAAGTGAAACCAAGGTTGGTTGGTCCCTCTGCAGTCGTCTTGGTGGCCAGCTCCTCGCTGGCCAGGCCTTCCAGTCGCCCCCTCCCCTCCACTCCTGTTTATACTTGAGCTATTGATTCAAACTTGGTGAGCCATCTCTATTAGTCTACCTTCACTCTTTCCTGGTTTTATGTGATCGCTTTGCTTCTAGGCTTTCAACCATTAGTCACACTTGTTAAATTGCCATTTTAATGTAATGTAGTTAGAAATGATTACCTCCAAAATAAAATTACTTAATGGAATACATTTGAGCCATACCCACTCTCACTCTTTAGTTGTAGTGATGCTAACACATGACAACCATGGACTGTGGTTCAAGAGTCAAACAAATTGATATAAATGAACCAAGGGTCTACACAGATGTGATTTGGATAAAGGAAACAGATAATCCCACACTGAGTTTTTACTGTAGGATTTCTGACTTCTCAAGAGTAACTCTTATCTTTCTTTCATGAGCACGAAAAAAACCTTGCACTCAGCAGTGCCTCAGGCAAGTGAGTTTGAAGGTCTTCTTCAAGACTGAATGAAAGATAACAATAAAAATCTAGGTCAAGATACTATTTATTCTACAGAGAATTGTTTAAGCTAATGCTTTAAATTTAGGTGAGAACATATTTTAATATATGATTCATACCATGCCTATCAGATATTCTCAATGACTGCACATATTGTAATCACATTAAGACTATTTTACTTTCAGGAATTTTCTAACATCAAGTAGTACAGTCATTAAATTATCATTACAGAGATATCAAACTTCCTTCATTGCATCTATTTCTCAAGACACAGGTGTGCGGTATAGGTCTGAAACCTTTAGAAACTTCAATATACCTTTTCAGAGGGAGAATGAAAAGAAAGGNTGACCTACATTCCAACAGTCACTATAGTTTGTAGCATACAACGAATGAATTTGGTGTTTAAGTGTATTTAAATGAACTATAATTTTTGAATTTCTTTTATCAATTCATTCATATAGTTGGCTATGAACTCTGGCTCCTTATGATGCATGAAAATACATCATACATGAATTAAGTTAAGATAAAGTCAAAGTGAATCCCAAAAGACTCAGACACAGACCAAAATTGTGTTCTCTGGCTAAAGACTTTATAGGAATATTTGGGAGAAAAAAAATTAAGTGTTAAAAAAGGTAGAAAAAGCATGTTGGAGTTATGCTAGAATAAGAGGACTACTTAGAATAGAAGTTTGCATTTTGTTAGAGTAGCAGATAGCATTTACATAACTTGAAGCCTGGAGATGCTAAAGAGGTAGATTTGATAGCCAGGTCCCTGATGAGGGATTTAGTCACAGTAAAGTTCACTTGTTCAGCACTGAGCATGGAAGAGGAGGCCACTTCTAATCAGTGCTCCAGAGGAAGAAATGAGAGGCATGGTCACAGGAACTGGCTAGAGATCTGTAGAGAGAACATGAAAAGGAGCAAAAAATTAAAGAGAGCCACACCAGATTTCTGGTTCTGTTTTATGACCCCAAGTTGCACCAAACATACATAAAATGATGCCTTTCTCATAAAATGATGGGAAATAGTCACAAGGAGGTTCAGTTCAGTTTTGTCGCTCAGTCATGTTCAACTCTTTGTGACCCCATGAATCGCAGCATGCCAGGCCTCCCTGTCCATCACCTCCCTGTCCATCGCAAGGAGGTTAGACAGATATAAAGACTCTAAGTTGCCAATAAATTCCGTAGCTGCCACTGGCTCCATAGAAGTTTTCTAGGCACATGTGAAGTGAAGGCATTCAGTCGTGTCCAACTCTTTGTGACCCCATGAATTGCAGCATGCCAGGCCTCCCTGTCCATCACCAACTCCCGGAGTTCACTTAAACTCATGTCCATTGAGTCGGTGATGCCATCCAGCCATCTCCTCCTGCCCCTCAATCCCTCCCAGCATCAGAGTCTTTTCCAATGAGTCAACTCTTCACATCAGGTGGCCAAAGTATTAGAGTTTCAGCATTAGCATCACTCCTTCTAAAGAAATCCCAGGATTGATCTCCTTCAGAATGGACTGGTTCGATCTCCTTGCAGTCCAAGGGACTCTCAAGAGTCTTCTCCAACACCACAGTTCAAAAGTGTCAATTCTTTGGTACTCAACTTTCTTTATAGTTCAACTCTCACATCCAAACATGACTACTGGAAAAACCAAAGCTTTGACTAGATGGACTTTTGTTGGCAAAGTAAAGTCTTGGCTTTTTAATATGCTGTCTAGGTTGGTCATAACTTTTCTTCCAAGGAGTAAGTGACTTTTAATTTCATGGCTGCCATCACCATCTGCAGTGATTTTGGAGCCCCCCAAAATAAAGTCTGACACTGTTTGCAATGTTTCCCTATCTATTTGCCATGAAGTGATGGGACCAGATGCCATGATCTTCATTTTATGAATGTTGAGTTTTAAGCCAACTTTTTCACTCTCCTCTTTCACTTTCATCAAGAGGCTCTTTAGTTCTTCTTCACTTTCTTCCGTAATGGTGGTGTCCCCTGTATATCTGACGTTACTGATATTTCTCCTAGCAATCTTGATTCCAGTTTGTGCTTCTTCCAGCCCAGCGTTTCTCATGATGTACTCTGCATATAAGTTAAATAAGCAGGGTGACAATATACAGCCTTGCCCATACTCCTTTCCCAATTTGGAACCAGTCTGTTGTTCCACGTCCAGTTCTAACTCTTGCTTCCTGACCTGCAAACAGATTTCTCAAGAGGCAGGTCAGGTGGTCTGGTATTTCCATCTCTTTAAGAATTTTCCACAGTTTGTTGTGGTCCATATAGTTAAAGTCTTTGGCATAGTTAATAAAGCAGAAATAGATGTTTTTCTGGAACTCTCTTGCTTTTTTGATGATCCAGTGGATGTTGGTAATTTGATCTCTGGTTCCTCTGCCTTTTCTAAAACCGGCTTGAACATCTGGAAGTTCACGGTTCATGTATTGCTGAAGCCTGGCTTGGAGAATTTTGAGCATTACTTTACTAGAGTGTAAGATGAGTGCAATTGTTTGGTAGTTTGAATATTCTTTGGCATTGCCTTTCTTTGGAATTGGAAGGAAAACTGACCTTTTCCAGTCCTGTGGCCACTGTTGAGTTTTCCAAATTTGTTGGCATATTGAGTGTAGCACTTTCACAGCATCATCTTTTAGGATTTGAAGTTTGGAATTCCATCACCTCCAATAGCTTTCTTTGTAGTGATGCTTCCAAAGGCAGCCTAAGGAGTGAGGTGATCCATCCCCCTTCTGAGCATGTGCCCATGCACAAGTGGGCCATGTAATCAGTCAGCTCCTTCCAGAAAAGCTGTCATTCCATCCATGCCAATATAGATAAATACCAAAGGGCTAACGGCCTGGAGGGCATTTCCCTGGGGTGGCTAACTTACCCCTGCTGCCTTTCACAGACTCACAGCTAACCCTCCTCTCCCCCACAGCGAGCCTCAGTGGTCATTACTGAGTCTATTTTTCTTGTCCCTCTTTTATCTCAGCCCAAACCTCCCAATTCCAGACAACCCCATCCCTTGGCCTTTAAAACCATTTCCTCCCATCTTTCCAAGCCACTGCCCACTCCTGTGGCCCAGGCTCTACCCAGAGTTTCAGCTATTTTCTACTGACTTGTTTCCCTGGTAGAAACGACAAAGAAAACTTTTATAATTCTGAGAGCAATGGATAGACGGGCCGAGAAAAACAAAGAGACCCTTCTAAAGGGCTGTCCCAAAGGTGAAATATCCAACAAAATCAGCCTTATCTCCCAGCCAAGGTTACGCTTCTGGTGGCCCATCTCCTGTATCTGTGAGTATCTATCCCCTTCCTGGCTCTATTAGGTGCAGAATCCAGGAAGACTGGGCAGAACATAAGAACAGAAAACATGTATATATATATGTATATATATATATCCCCTTAAACAATCCATTTCTGGTTGTTGCTGCATCAATTGAAGTTTTCTTTGTAATCTGGGAAAGGAACACATTTGAGTCAGTTCTAATGGAGTGAATGAACCTAGAGCCTATTATACAGAGTAAAGTAAATCAGAAACAGGAAAACAAAAATTGCATATTAATGCACATATATGGGGAGAAGGCAATGGCACCCCACTCCAGTACTCTTGCCTGGCAAATCCCATGGACAGAGGAGCCTGGTGGGCTGCAGTCCATGGGGTCGCTAAGAGTGGGACATGACTGAGCAACTTCCCTTTCACTTTTCACTTTCATGCATTGGAGAAGGAAATGGCAACCCACTCCAGTGTTCTTGCCTGCAGAATCCCAGGGATGGGGGAGCCTGGTGGGCTGCTGTCTATGGGGTCACACAGAGTCAGACACGACTGAAGTGACTTAGCAGCAGCAGCACATATATGGAGCCTGCAAAGATGGTACTGATGAACCCATCTGCAGGGCAGCAATGGAGATGCAGACATAGAGAACAGACTCCTGGACACAGTGGGGGAAGGAGAGGGTGGGACAAATTGAGAGAGTAGAATGGAAACATATATATTACCATATGTAAAGCAGATAGCCAGTGGGAATTTGCTGTATGATGTAGGGAGCAGAAACCCAATGCTCTGTAACAACGTAGAAATGGGGGATGGGATGGGAGGTGGGAGGTTGGTTCAAGAGTGATGGGACATATGTATACCTATGCCTGATTCATGCTGATGTTTGGCAGAAACCAACAAAATTCTGTAAAGCAATTATCCTTCAGTTTAAAAATAAATAAATTTAAAATGTGTTTAAAAGGAAAAAAAAAAAAGGATCCAGTATTATCTTAAAAATACACTTTCTTCAAGTCCTGTAGCTCAGATGGTAAAGAATTTACCTGCGATACAGGAGCTGCCTTCAATCCCTGGGTTGGGAAGATCCCCTGGAAAAGGAAATGGCAACACACTCCAGTATTCTTGCCTGGAGAATCCCATGGACAGAGGAGCCTGGTGGGCTACATTCCAGGGGTCACAAAGAGTGGACCCAGTGGTCATCAGTGGACATGACTGAGCAACTAACAGCTCTGGAAATAAAAGCCAAAAACAATTCATTGAGAAAAGAAAAAAATTGAAAAAAAAAAATAAAAATGTAAAAGCTTTATATATCCATCTAATTGGATATCAACTCCATTGACAGAAATAGAGAAACCAAATTTAATTAACCTAGCACATACAGGCATGTGAAATATCTCATCAGACCCCTCAGCTACATGAGTACAGGGTCAAAGACACCACTGTGTCTCAGATCTGTTACAAAGGCCCCTAAGGGCAGGGGATGTAAAGTGGGGGCAAACCCCAGTCCATTTCCACTGGGCTGCCTTGTATTCCAGCCAGGACTACTCCCTGCAGAAAGGGGTGACTTCTTTTTCCTGTTTGTTTTTAGAAACAATTCACTTTTATTTCTCTAGTACCCAAGACTGGGAAATTTCTCTCTTTCTTTTTCTAAATGGAAAACAGTTTGATCTTTAATGAATGTTCTGTGTATGGAAAATGCAAGAAGAGCAACCTTATTCAGATATGGCGAGCAACTGGGCTGAGTGAGATCAGCAGCCAGGTTTTTAACAAGCCCCTCATCACCTCAAGAGTAATAGACATGGAAGGGATGCTTACATAAGCCAGGCACTGTACTGAGCACTTTTCCGTGTTGTAGCTCAAAATCTGCGAACAAATTAATGAAGTGGTTTCCATTATTATACTTTATCATATTATCATTATATTTTATTATTTTTC
>SJYQ01002854.1:896062-906730 GCA_006410935.1 Redunca redunca
TCTTGATGACTGTGGCTTTGTAGTAGAGCCTGAAGTCAGGCAGGTTGATTCCTCCAGTTCCATTCTTCTTTCTCAAGATTGCTTTGGCTATTCAAGGTTTTTTTTTTTGTATTTCCATACAAATCTTGAAATTATTTGTTTTAGCTCTGTGAAAAATACCACTGGTAGCTTGATAGGGATTGCATTGAATCTATAGATTGCTTTGGGTAGTATACTCATTTTCAGTATATTGATTCTTCCAATCCATGAACATGGTATATTTCTCCATCTATTAGTGTCCTCTTTGATTTCTTTCACCAGTGTTTTATAGTTTTCTATATATAAGTCTTTAGTTTCTTTTTTTTTTTTTTCTCTTCTTTTTTTCGCCGTGGGAGGGGCGGCCCGGCCCCCCCGGGAGAGAAACACCGGCGCGCCCCCGCGGGGGGGGGAAGACCGCCCCCTCGCGGGAGCGGCCGCTTTAGTTTCTTTAGGTAGATATATTCCTAAGTATTTTATTCTTTTCGTTGCAATGGTGAATGGAATTGTTTCCTTAATTTCTTTTTCTATTTTCTCATTATTAGTGTATAGGAATGCAAGGGATTTCTGTGTGTTGATTTTATATCCTGTAACTTTACTATATTCATTGGTTAGCTCTAGTAATTTTCTGGTGATTAATATTTAAACTGAAGTCCCTGGAAGAAGAATGAATTCTGCCTCCAGACTTGCTTGGGCTAGAGCTGTTGTATCAGCTCTTCCCTGGGTCTCCAGCTTGGTAGGTTGACCTATAGAATTTGGACTTGCCAGGCTCCACAATCACAGGAGTCAGTTCCTTAAAATAAATCTGTCTCTGTCTCCCTCTCCACACATACACACACCCTATGGTTGTTGTTTAGTCACCAAGTTGTGTCCAACTCTCTGTGATCCCATGGACTGTAGCCTACAGGCTCCTCTGTCCATGGGGTTTCCCAGACAAGAATCTGGAGTAGGTTGCCATTTCTTTCTCCCAGGGATCTTCTCAGCCCAGGGATTGAACCTACATCTCCTGTATTGGCAGGCGGATTCTTTACCACTGTCTTGATGACTGTCTTTACCACTGAGTCACCACGGTGACAGATTCAAGGGCAGACAGCTGCTGAAAGAGAACCCTGGGGCAAGGCACTTTTTAGAAATATATCTTGGGAGGCTGAAAGAGGGGGTCTGAAAAGTTTAATTTGTTCATCACTCCTGACCTGAGAAGTTGTCCCTCATGCATTCTTTACCACTAGTGCCACCTGGGGAGCGCCCCCCACACCCTGTGGGTTCTGTTTCCCTAGAGAATCCAGGCTTGAGATCCATACTCTTATGTTATTGTACACTCTTGCCTTCATTAAGAGACCAATGAAATTCCAATGTGGGCCATGTCCACATTTCTTATAAGCTGTATGACTAAAAGCATTTCTTATTAATTGCTGTTGATTAGCCAAAAGGCAAATATTTAATTAAACCTTGAGAGATAATAAAATTGCATATGAATTATCTATCTAAGAGCACATAGGTCTGTACATTTCATTAAGATGATTTAACTAATCATCATGTCACTTATACCTAGACTTTGAGCAAGTTGATTGTTTTCTGTTTTGTTTTTTTCTCTCAAGTTCCCCAGAGGGACAGTGTTATTTTTTTCTAAATTCATGTGTTGATTTGTATTTACTTTGCTTCTCCTCCATATCCCATTAGAAACACTGCTGATCACAGCACAGATGAACGCTTTTGTTTAGTATCCTTGAAAATGTATACTCAAGAGTAATTATTGACCAGATTGAATGACAAAGTTTTCCATCTTTTTTCACATGCTTTTATTTCCGAGGGATTTTCTTGTCCTGCTGTTCTGTAAATTTCCACAGAACAAGAGAGTCACTCTGATATTGGTGGAGTGGGTTTTGAATGTTTTCTTTAAGGATGAATACAGACTTCTATTTGGTTATTTAAAGAAGCAGTAAAAATCTAAACATGTCTTGCGCGGTCACCCAGGACTGAACAAAAGTGGCTGATGAGGTCTTCAATACATGGCTTGTGAGACTGTTCTCTAAGAGGCTGGGGCAGGCAGCTTCCCCGGACAGTTGCTGAGGCTGAGCCATCAACCACAGAGGCCAAACCCTGTGAAAAAGAACAAAACACTTTGACTTATAGAACTACTGAAATGATGTCTTTCCCAGTTTATTTATTTATTGGTATTACCTATCCTTTCATTTATGATGGTGACAGTTAATAGGTGGGTGTGAAAGCGAAAGTGTTAGTCGCTCAGTTGTTTCTAACTCTTTGCAACCCCAAGGACTATAGCCCACCAAGCTCCTCTGTCCATGGAATTCTCCAGGCAAAAATACGGCAGTGGGTAGCTATTCCCTTCTCCAGGGGCCATTCCCTACCCAAGGATGGAGCCCAGGTCTCCTTTGTAGCAGGCAGGTTCTGTAACTGTCTGAGCCATAGGCAGGTGCATATGTGCTTTCCTCATGGCCTCTATATTGGCTCTGCCCATACTTTTAAAAAATATTTTGAAATTGTCTGTCTCATGAAAATGCCTGGGAAATGCTGGCCTACATACAGCTTTCTTGCTTACAACTGATGCTGCAGCTTCCAAATTCTGGTCACCCCTCTGATGTTATAAGAGTGTGTGTCTACGCACTGGAAAACATGGGACTGTTCATCATCTCCACGGCACAGGGTGCTGATCTTTGTGACCAGACAGCCTTGCTGGAAGGCTTGACACAAAGCTGTTCAAAGATCTGCTCTCCTGTAGTGGAGTGGCGCTAGAAGAGCTCAGGAATTTGCACACACATTTTCTTGGACAGCACTTGCTTCTCATCTAAATAAGACTGTTAGCAAGACCTCCATCAACTCTGCTCCATAGGTTGGCTCTAAGGATTGTTTACACAACATGGGCTGTACAGAGTGAGGAGAATTAAATCATTAACTGGGCTGAAAAACACCCTACAAAGGCTCTGAGGTATTACTTTATGTGCAGGCATAACCACCATATTCTCTCAAGAGAGGATTTACTTTATACTGCATTTCTATGATTACACAAGTTGCTCCCATTGTGTTTGTAGATAAGCCTTCTTATATAAAGATGGTAGAGTGTTAGTTGCTCAGTCGTGTCTGACTGCAACGCTGTGGACTGTAGCCCACCAGGCTCTTCTGTCCATGGAATTCTCCAGGCAAGAATACTGGAGTGGGTAGCCATTCCCTACCCCAGGGGATCTTCCCAACTTAAGGATTGAACCTGGTATATTTAAAATGATTTTGTGTGTAGAACTCAATGGATTACTTACAAGAATCATGGTCACCTTAAATTGTTCCAGTTACAAAGCTATTAATTTTAGAGGTCAGCTGCTTAGGTTGATGACTTCAGATTTACTTTACCAATTTACACTTAAAATGCATAACATAATACTTGGTTTTATTGTCACAAGTGTAACATCCTTGTGATTTTATGGGTTGGGCATTGTACTGAATACTAGAGACACAGAATCATTTAAATGCAATACAGTAAGTAATAAAAAGTGGTAATTCTATATCAGGCATAAGCTGAGACAGCTAAGATCTTATATTCATGGCCAGATTAATGATTCACAAAAGGAAACCAATCTGAACCTTCATCCTTTTTTTGTTCTACCCCATACTTACTTCAGGCACATACACCTTTTCATGCTAACTAACATGATATTTTTCCATTCCTTTCTATCCTGCCTCCTCATAAACATAGTAAGTTTGAAATCTTGAGAAATTCTGACTTATTTAAACCATGGGGCTTTCTAAGGGAATAGTGATTTATTGATATTGCTGAAACAGTAGTCATTGATTTAAGACTCTTAGAGAACCTGCTGCTAAATTATCTGGTGCTTGTTTGAAAGGAAACTCAAATGAACCAGGCATGCATGTGTACTCAGAGACTTTATTCGTGTCTGACTCTGCAACCCTATGGACTATAGCCTGCTATGCTCCTCTATCCATGGGATTCTCCAGGTAAGAATGCTGGAGTGGCAAAGGAACCATAGTCATCACAGAAATACGAATGTGGAGATAGTGTCTTAGCCGGAGTATTGGAGGAAGTGTTGAAGAGAGCTGGATGCAAGAGCTTTGGTGATAGTAATAGCGGAGGTGAATGCTAAGGACAGTTGACATCAACAGGACCCTACAATGGCTACTGGGATCAGAGGACCGGAATGAGCCCACATGAAACCCAGGAGCAGCGGAGAGCCTCTCAAGTTCGGTGCAGAGATTTTTCATTCTGTGCGCAGTTATTTAGACTGAAAATGGAAACGTGCGACTGTGAGGCAGATCTCATTCATGCATAATTGAAACACCCAAGGGTAAAATAGGGAGGCACAATAGATGACATCTGATAAAAAGAGAGCAAGGCAAGAGAAGAAGTTGAAAACAAGATACAAGACCCTGGGGACCACAGAGAAGAAAACCTGACACAGGCCAAATAATCTCAAATAAAAATATCCAAATTACCAGACAATGCAAATATAAAGGCAAATGCGTGGAAGAGGCAGGAGGACTGGGGAGGAAAAAAAATGCTTACAATAGGAAACACTCGGGGGATGAGTCTGTGGTGAGTGAGACTCTCATTCTAACAAAATGCAACCACAACAGCATTCATGTAGTATTCTTATATACTCGGTAACTAAACAGAATTAAACTAGCACAAGATTCATTGTCTTTAAAGAAGTTATATTCTAAATGACTGTGTAATATGTATATCATACATACATATTTATATAAAACTGTAGATCATATGCATGCATAAATATTAAAACTTTCTTAATCTCAGAGAACAGTAGTGTGTGTGTGTACACGTGTGTATTTGTATATAGTTGGCTTCCCTGTCATGAAGGATCAATTCCACTTCATTAACGAGATCTGCAGAAAAGTAAGTATCGTGGTAAGCATTTTCAGGAGAAAAGTGACTCACTGGGACAGAGTGACAAGCAACACAGTGGTCTTGTCCATTTTTCTTACAAATGCAAGTCATTTATTGAGGACCAGTCACAAATCAGGCTCATGGATCTGGACTATTTCATTTGATCCTTATAAAAATTTCCTGAAAGGCATTGTTACCTCTGTTTCAGAAGGGAGATTCAGAGACTCAGAGACTCAGAGAAATTAAGTCACATTGCTTTGTCTGATATAAACCCAAACTCTTCCCATCATATATACCTCTATGCCCTTTGAGAGATGAAAAGGGAAGGCTGCTGAGGAAAGTTCTTGTAATGCAGCTTTCTAGTATTGTGCTAGAAATTGTTTTTATTTGCTCATATGGTGTATCTTTTCATTAAACAAAGTGAATATGGCAAAAATAACACTACCTTTATTTCCTTTTGTTTATTAAAAAAGGGAGAAGGAAGTTGTTAGATTGCCTAATGATTCTGCATTTTGGTTCTGTATTTAGACCCATTTTTGATCCTGTTCATATCCTTTGCAATGAGAAGGAAATCTAAAGAGGTGCAATAGATAGCTAGTGCGAAGCTGCTGTATAACACAGGGAGTTCAGCTTGGTGTTCTGTGATGGGAGCTCTCAGTGGGAGGAGGGGATGTAAGTGTAAATACAGCTGATTCACATTGTTGTACAGAAGAAACTGGCACAATATTGTAAAGCAACTATACCCCAATGAAAAAAAAAGAGGGGCATCCCATACCAACTGGAACCTGCGGTAGTTGTAAGGAAATGATCCATGCCAGATACCTTATACTATTTATGTCCTCAGTAAAGAAAGTAGTAATGAAGCATCTAAGTTCATGCCAGGGAAATGTTATCATTTACTCTTACATGCAAGGCATTGAGAATTTGAAGAACTATAAGTCACAGTTCCTGCTTTCTGGGGACTCCAAATAAATCTGCGTGTAAACATGTATATATATGTACTTGCAAATATGTGTAAGGCAGGTGATACATGCCTCATGGGAGACACGAGCAGTAAGTACAACAAGAATTGGAGACGAGAAAAATCACCTAAGACTTGGATTCATCCAGCTTCCAACACATGTGCTCACAAAGTCTGTATGCACATAGCAAATGTTGCTACCTTTGCTCTTTTCTGATGATTGAAAAACGACTTCACTTTCAAAAATCATGGACCCATATATGTGTTGCTGCTGCTGTTGCTGCTAAGTCGATTCAGTCATGTCCGACTCTATGTGACCCCCATAGACAGCAGCCCACCAGGCATCCCCGTCCCTGGGATTCTCCAGGCAAGAACACTGGAGTGGGCTGCCATTTCCTTCTCCAATGCATGAAAGTGAAGTTGCTCAGTCGTGTTCGACTCTTAGCAACCCCATGGACTGCAGCCCACCAGGCTCCTCCATCCGTGGGATTTTCCAGGCAAGAGTACTGGAGTGGGGTGCCATTGCCTTCTCTGCGTATATGTGTTAATATATGATATTTGTTTTTCTCTTTCTGACTTAGTTCAGTCTGTCTGACAGTCTCTAGGTCCATCAATGTCTCTACAAATGACCCAATTTTGTTCCTTTTTATGGCTGAATAATATTCCATTGTATATATGTACCACATCTTCTTTATCCATTCAATTTTTGGGAAGGAAGTTTGAAAAGGAGGGGATATATATATATATATATATATTACTGATTCACCTTGCTGTGCAGTAGAAACTAATAGAACATTATAAAGCAAATATACTTCACTAAAAATTAATTAAAAAAAAAAGAACTATGGTGTGAGATTCTGGAGGATCTATTAACATACCAGGGAAAATTGGTCCAATCCTGTCACAAATGTGGAAACTGAGATTTAAAGGGGCTAAGTAACTTATTGACAATCACATGGACAGCTGATTAAAAATACCTCAAAGAGTAACTATGTTACACTGAAAGTCTTACAAAGAAAACTTTTATCTGGAAATCAGGACTGGCTCTAAACCCACTGGAAAATTTTANGATAGTCTCTAGGTCCACCAATGTCTCTACAAATGACCCAATTTTGTTCCTTTTTATGGCTGAATAATATTCCATTGTATATATGTACCACATCTTCTTTATCCATTCAATTTTTGGGAAGAAAGTTTGAAAAGGAGGGGATATATATATATATATATATATATATATTACTGATTCACCTTGCTGTGCAGTAGAAACTAATAGAACATTATAAAGCAAATATACTTCACTAAAAATTAATTAAAAAAAAAAGAACTGTGGTGTGAGATTCTGGAGGATCTATTAACATACCAGGGAAAATTGGTCCAATCCTGTCACAAATGTGGAAACTGAGATTTAAAGGGGCTAAGTAACTTATTGACAATCACATGGACAGCTGATTAAAAATACCTCAAAGAGTAACTATGTTACACTGAAAGTCTTACAAAGAAAACTTTTATCTGGAAATCAGGACTGGCTCTAAACCAACTGGAAAATTTTAAACTGGAAGAATCCAACCACCATGGTTCTAGTAGGATCAATCCTTTGTGCAGCCTGAGACGTATTGTTTAACTTCAGGGTTGGCCTTCTCCATCTGTGAAAGGAGGGTCAATGAATCAATGATTTCTGTGTTCATTTCCAGCAATGGGATACCAGGATTTAATCATTCTAAATTAATTAGAATTCTTTCTGACTTAATATTTTTTGTAGGCGTCCATGCCCTATGTATTTGCATTGCAACCGAGGTGGCAAAAATCAGTGACGTAATCCAGTGCCTTTCTACTCTGCATGGGTCTTTAAGTGAACTGGTAGCCAGTCTGAAATTAGAATTAAGGCGTTTACACATTTCCCTGTTAGGTTTCTTTTCCCTGGCAACATATCCCATCCAGTTTTGCCTGACTCATTACCTACTTAGTTGGGACCTGACAATATCAAAGTTACCTGGAGAGTTAATGATTTTTCTACCCCCTCCCATCCATGGGCTTCCCTGGTGGCTCAGAGAATAAAGAATTTGCCCACAGTGCAGGAGACCTGGGTTTGATCTCTGGGTCAGGAAGGTCTCCCGGAGAAGAAAATGACAACCCACTTTAGTATTCTTGCCTGGAGAATTCCATGGACAGGGGAGCCTGGGGGCTACAGTCCATGGGGTCGCAAAGAGTCGGACACAACTGAGGGACTGACACTTTAACTTTCACACTGTCCCATCTGAAGTGACCTGCACAAAACTGGCTTTGATTTCTGAGGATAAAGCCCCCACATTGTGTTCTGAATTTGCAGAAGTAGTTCTAATGGTAGCAATTCCAGGTCAGGTAGATAGAGAACTAGGGTGATGTCTTTGTCTTATGAAATGCTCATTTTCTCATTCCCAGTATGATAAACCTTTCATGCAGGCTGCACAGACCCTGCTACAGAGTGAAACCCAAACAAGTATTAATGCTCTCCCACCTTCTCCACACCCACTGAGAGCTTCCCCACCTCAAAGAAGAGGATTTGATTTCACTCTTCTGGATAGAGTGAACAACAGTTTCAGGGCCCTGGCAGGATGGGGTAAGTGGTTCTAGTACCTTGGAGAACCCCAGGAAAGAACAACTACCTCACAAGCTGGATCAGATGTCCTGTTCCCTTGGGCTCCTTCTGAGAGAACCAAAGCACTTTCTGGAGTGTACCTTCATTGCTCACAGAGTAAAAAGCTGGGTCATTAATGGCTGGGCTGCCTGAGGGTAAGTGTCCCACCCAACCCAGCCCTGGACTTTGATAGATATAAGGGAGGAGGGAGAGGCCAACAAAGATGGATGACTTGTTTTTTTCACAAAGAGCTATCCCAACAGCTTCTCTCTCTTAAATTGAGCACCATTTCTGCTTAAGAGATGTTATAAAGACAAACAGTATCTATTAAGAATTAGGGGGAAGGAGAGGCCAACAAAGATAGATGACTTATTTTTTTAATAAAGAACTGTCCCAACCCACCATTTCTACTTAAGAGACATTGTAAAGGCAGGTGGTATCTATTAAGAATTAGTACATAGTATATCAGTGCTTCTCAATCCTGAATAGATATTTATTTATATGGCAACCCACTCCAGTACTCCTGCCTGGAAAATTCCATGGATGGAGAAGCCTGGTGGGCTACAGTCCTTGGGGTCGCAAAGAGTCGGACACAACTGAACGACTTCACTTTCACTTACTGTTTCACCTATGAGTTTTTTTTTATTTTTATGTGGGCACCAAATCCTATCTGAGAAGTACTAAATCAGAATATACAGGGCTGGGTCCATGTATATGTTAACCTTTCAGTGATCTGTTGAAAAATATCTTTTATTGCTAAATGGTAGATTCATTTGGAGCTACCAAACTTAATATGATTAAGATAAAATGATAAATTTTATGCATATATTTATCCTTTTGTTATAAGATTGGATTATTATTATTCTGTTATGATTTTCAAGAATCTTCTGAAAAAGAGCTTAAATCAACTAACCATTACACTGAAAGATTGTCCACTGATGGACATTGGGGAATATTGCCTCTTTAGGCAATTTTAGCTCTAATAAGAATTCTATGTAACTTTTAAAAAATGTAAGTGGATGCAAAAATTCACGGTGAGTGGACAGACTGTTGTACAGCAGCAAATGCTGCTCCATAGATGGCTGGGAGTCAACTATGGTGGCAAACCTTGGCTTACCTGTCCCATCCCACTGAAGCTCCCCCAGGTCTGAGAAGTCTGCCCAGGGCAAAGCAATCCATCTATTTGTTTTTGGATAGCTGTTCCTGGTTAAAACTATCTAATAAATCATATCCAAATTTCTCTATTGGGGGCTCAGTCTGCAGCAGGAGAGAGGAAGTAGAAAAGGTAAAGCGCAGAGAGTAGCAAAGGATGAACATTGAACATGTCTAAGAAAGCTGAGAAAAGGGAGAAATGGTGGTGAGATATAAAAGACCACTCCGAGAGTCCACTGCTGAACTCCTGGATGTCTAAGAGGAATGCTATAAACTGTGATCAATTAATATGTTAAATATTACATTGCAAAATGATACCACAGTAAGGGATAATGACTTTCAGAATGCTGTCAGTAAAATGGAGAGTAAGTGGGAATTCTGGAGGAGAAGGATAGGTAAAATCTCCATCTGGAGAGGAGCACAAATTTTGCTAACCGGAGTTCACATTCTGTAACACAACACTGTAAAAGTGACTATACTCCAATAAAAATTAATTAAAATAATATAAAATCTACCATTAAAATAAATAAATGCATATTCTATCCCTGTCACTCCTCTTTATTTAGTCCTGGGAAAGATACTTACTTTCAAGACATCCGTTTATCTACTTCATGGGATTAAAGATAATAGTTTTACAACAATGGTAAAGGAATTAAGGTTTAAAAATAAAGAATTAAAGTAAAAAAAAAAATTAATGGTAAAGGAGAAGGGGGTGGCAGAGGATGACATGGTTAGATAGCATCACTGACTCAAAGCACATGAGTTTGAGCAAACTTCGGGAAATAGTGAAGGACAGTGAAGCCTAGTGTGCTGCAGTCCATGGGGTCACAAAGAATCTGACATGACTTAGTGGTTGAACAGGAGCAGGAAAAGAATTAAATAAAATATTCTGTATAAAGAGCCAGACATAGAGCAATTACTGAATAAAGGTGAGAGGTTTTGATAAGAATAGATGTTAGAAAGAATAAAATACATTTTTACTAAAGTTAACTAAAGCTTAAAATTTTTAAGTAAATAGGATGCCAGAGCAAGATAAAAATCTCATCTCATTGGGCT
>SJYQ01002854.1:907096-922329 GCA_006410935.1 Redunca redunca
GGGGTTAAGGAGACTCAGATCATGATAATAAAATATTCAGTCCTCAATAAGTAGCTGACTCCAGGGACTTCCCTGGTGGTCCAGGGGTTAAGACTCCATGCTCCCAATTCAGGGGGCCTGGATTGGATCCCTGGTCAGGGAACTATTATTTGTCCCACAAGTTGCAACTAAGACCCAGCACAGCCAAATAAAAAATAAAAGTAAGTAGCTGACTGCAGGTCTGATTTTTTCCCTTCAAAGATTTGATTATCTATGTGCAGTTTCTTCTTTGCTTTGCAGCCCCCAACTCCTAAGCATAAGACAGACCTTCCTGTTCTGGTCCATCATGTAGACCACAACCCACAGTCATCTAACCTGACATTAACTGGCAATACAAGGGCAAACATTATCAGAGGGAAGAGCATTACCCTTTCTTCTTAAAAGAGAAGGAGGCGCCAGAACTTCCAAGGATTTTCTTTTCCTTCTTTGGAATCCCATATATATGTGTGTGTTTGTGTATGTATTCAGTGGAGGGGCCAAATGGGTTTTAGAAGTCTCAGAAAGGTCTCTATACTTTTTAAATATTCCTCTGGAAATTTGCTTATAATTGTGGCTCCAGCCTCAGCCTGAGCTATGTCTGCTACTGGGATCCATAGTACTTGATTTTTTTCCTGACTCATTTATTCATCAATTCTACAAAGATTCATCAAACCCTTGCTATCTTCCAGACATGGTTATAGGCTTGAAATTCAGAACATTTAGTGAGTAAAGGCCCACAAGCAATTACTTTTATAAACTGAGTTTTGTGGAGTTGAGAGTCTGGATAAAAGAGTTGGGGAAGAGGGGAATGCGCTCGAAGGTTTTTTCTATTGCTTCATGCAATCCACCTCTAGACATTTGCATCAGAGCCCTGTGTCAAGACGGCTTGAAGCAAAGATCTCAAGAAACTATTTTTATGGGATTACAGGAGACATAGGTTCATGAGGGTTACTTTGTGTCTATAAGGACCCAGGGTTAGAAATGAAAACACTGTCTTACTACTAGATAGAATGGCTTTAAATCACTGAAGACCTCAATGACTGTTTCCTAATACCCTCAAGGAGTATGTAGTGTTTTGGTTTAGGTGCCAAGATGCTTAAAGAGCACCAGGAACAATGGTCCTAGTGAGGCGGTTTGCAGAAAGCATGTAAACGAAAAAGGCCACAGTTGGACAGGAGGACCACAGTGCAAACACTGCAGATTGTCGCCAGCTAACTCATATCTGGACACAGGAAAGAAACTCCCCAGGAGTTTAGAAATCATGGAGTGAGATCCTGCAAGGAGATGAGATAATGCATGGGCACATAGAGTCCAAGCCAGTGAGATAAGAGTCGATACTGTTAATATGATCCCTTATCTGATGTAATTGTCATTTCTGGGGAACTGTTTCCTTCCTCTTACAGATTCACATGTACTAACAACACAATACCACTGGGAGCTTTGTTAGTCATTTCAACTGTAGTACAATGTAGTTTAATCAGATGGCTTTCCTGAAATCAAGCTATGATCAGTTTCTGCTTCTCTATAGGAATGTGAACTTTAATGACAGAAGAAGAGGAGAAAGAACAATTTTGTCATTATGATTGTTTGTTTTTCCTTTTGCTTTAGTAGGATAGGACATTTCAAGGAGGGTCATGTTTACATATACTGACAAAGACTTGCATACAGTCATACAGTGATGTGGTACATGTGGGAGAGGAAAAAGCACATTAACAAACAAATGTGACAGACTAATGTTGAAAAATGCCAAAAGGTAGCAAGGAAAGCACAGACAAGCTTTTATATGTGGTATCTTAAAAAAAAAAAGGTACAAATTAATTTATATACAAAACAGTAGGAGAGTCACAGATGAAGAATACAAACTTATATTACCAGGGGATAGTGGGGGGAGGGATAAATCGGGAGACTGGGAATGACAATACACACTACTATTTATAAAATAGATCACTAATAAGGACCTACTGAATAGCACGGTGGTTCAGTGGTAAAGAATCCATCTGCCAGCGCAGTAGATGTAGGAGACACGGGTTTTATCCCTGGGTCAGGAAGATCCCCTGGAGGAGGAAATGGCAACCCACTCCAGGATTCTTTCCTGAAAAATCCCATGGACAGAGGAGCCTGGCGGGCTACAGTCTGTGGGGTCACTGAAGTATCAGATACAACTGAACGACTGAGTGTGCACACACGTGTAGCACAGGGAACTCTACTCGATACTCTGTAATGGCCTATATGGGAAAAGAATCTTAAAAAAGAGAGGATATATGTACATGTATAACTGTAGCTATATGACTTATTTTAAAAAGCTTTTAAATTTAAACTTAATGAAGGAGACTTCATCTTCAATCTTTTTGGCCTCATCTCAATTAAGCACAAATTTCTTTTCACTTTTCTCAGATTGCCAATTCCTGCCACCCATCTTCAGGTATCCCATCAAGCTTTGGTTATGAAGTGGTGAGGTAGGAAGGGGACTCGAGTCTGGAACACAATGGGTACAACAGACAGCTCTAGCCTGTTCTTCAATGAGAGTCACACAGTTTAATACGTAAATCTCTCTCTATACTTTCCAAGAGGGCTTCCCCAGTGGCTCAGTGGTAAAGAATCCGCCTGCCAATGTGGGTTTGATCCCTGGGTCAGGAAGATTCCCCTGGAGAAGGAAATGGCAACCCACTCCAATATTCTTGCCTGGGAAATCCCATGGGCAGAGGAACCTGACAGGCTATAGTCCAAAGGGTCACAAGAAGTCAGACATGACTGAACAACTAAAGCAACAATACTTTACAAGAGAAAACACTCGAAAGGAATGTATGTTTCTAAACACGCTTCTTACCCATAATAACTAATATTTGCCACGTACACGCAGGGTACGTGCAGAGCACTGTATCATTGGTTTAAAAAGCCAATTTGGCTTCTACTATGTTAATCCAAATGTTCCAATTAGTTTAGTGCTTCCATAATTATGTATAATTCAGTTTGCATTTATGCATGAAATGTTTATTTCCATAATTGTAACAAGCACTTAAATTAATTACACTCTAACCTCTTGATTCTATGGGCCAACTGTTGAGTCTTTTTGTTAATATTTTAAACTCATGCCTTTTTATTTTTGAATTCCACCCCCCACCCCCTGTCTTTGATGTGTTGTTTCTTATCCTTGTTTGGAAATCTCTGTGGAATCTTCTCAGAATAATCTTGCAGTTTTCTTTTATGACTGAAACTTTGCATTTTAACAGTTGTCTGGAGATAGTTTCTTCCTTGTGAAATATCAGTTTTAATAACAGGAAAAGAAAAATGCCATAAATCTGCACTAACCACATAAAGCTGAAGTCTCTGAGAGACTGATTAACATGGAGACTCTACACAGGTTTTTCAATAATTAGAGGATGTGCTTGCATGAAGCCACGACTGCTCCGGCCTTGAAGCCATTTCCCAGGGCAGCCGGCAATTATTACAGCCTGAAGGACCTTTCTTCTATTCTACGCCTCCAGCTATTGAAGCTGTTTTCAAATAAAGGTCTCTTAATTTCACAAAAAGTTAACATCACCTTGGATGCACAGCACTTTCTGCTAATACCTTCGCCACTTGGTTGGGAGAGAGCCCTCAGAGAGAAGGCAATTAGAAATTCCTAATCTGTTGTTCACCCACCCAGAAAAGGTTAAGAATATTCTGGTCTCTGAATAGGTGAACTGAGCAGAGGGAAAGTCCGGGCTCCCCCACTGCCCCAGCTAACTGCCTGCCCTATCAGAGAAGTCCACCGAACATTGCCTGCACAGCTCGTGAGTGAGTTTTCTTGTGGGTTTGAGGTTTTCGTTTTTTTTTTTTTCTTTCTGTCTCCATGAATTATAGATAGCAAATATAGTACAGAAAAGATTGTCATTTTTGTTTTTGGTATAGTGCTCAGAATACTGTCAGCATGCAATAAATGCTAAATGTTTGCTATGATGACTTTAGAGAAAAATTCATATGATAGTTCATCACCAATAGCCACACACACACAAAAAGCTCTACTTCCTGGTACATAATTGCTTGTATGGTCTGGATATAATGCAATATTATGAACAATTATAAATAAGGTGCTTCTATATATTACTTTTTTTCAGTGAGTGCTAATGAAATTTTGACTCCATGATAAATTTGCAGAAACATGTCTTCTGCTTGGTGTACTTACTATCAAATAAACAACACATACTATAAGTGACAAGAGAAAATTTATCTCCTTGGTCTAGGCAATTGATTTGGCATTTGATTATATTTTACCTATTCTTTCTGTTCTACAATTCAATAATTTAATTTGGCCAAATGGGCAAATTGTGTCCTGAACAAAATTCTGTTTAAGCTGGAGTGAGCTAAGGAGTGGGTCTTTTCTAAAAAAAAATTCTTTTTTATTACAGTTTATTGCAAGATATCAAATATAGTTCCCTGTGCTTATATAGTAGGACCTTATTGTTTATCTATTTTATGCACATTAGCTTGCATCTGCCAATCCCAGACTCGATTTGTCCTTTGCCTCCCCTCCCCATTGATAGCCATAGTTTGTTTTCAATGTCTGTCAGTCTCTTTCTGCTTTGTAAATAAGTTCATTTGTTTCTTTATTAGATTCCACATGTAAGTGATGTCATATGGTATTTGACTTTCTCTGTCTGACGGACTTCACTTAGTATGATAATCTCTTTGTTCACCCATATTGCTCGGCAAATGGCATTATTTCATTGCTTTTGATGGCTGAGTAGTATTCCGTTAATATATTCCACATCTTCTTTATCCATTCATCTGTCAGTGGACACCTAGGTTGCTTCCATGTCTTGCTATTGTGGACAGTGCTACTGTGAGAATTGGGGTGCATGCATCTTTTTAAATTAGAGTTTGTAGCTTTTGTTGTTGTAGTTGCTAAGTCATGTCTGAGTTTTTTGCGACCCCCTGGACAATAGCCTGCCAGGCTCCTCTGTCCATGGGATTTCCTAGGCAAGACTACTGGAGTGGTTTGCTATTTCCTTCTCCAGGGGCTCTTCCTGACCGAGGGATCAAACCCACATCTCCTGCACTGGCAGGCAGATTCTTTACCACTGAGCCACTTGGGAAGCCCTTGTAGCTTTTATTGTTGTTGGATAATATTCCACTGTATGAATAGGCCATAATTTTTATTGATTCATGGGTTTATGGATATTTAGTAAGTTTATATTTTTTAATTTGTAATAAAACTGTTGTGATCCTTTGAGTACAAGTCCTTGTGTGGACTTTTTTCTTTTAATCTTGGGAAAACACTTAGGAATAGCATTACTGAGTTATATAGTAAACATATGGTTCACTTCTTATGTGCCAAGCTATCTTTCAAGTAGCTGTCGAATTTCACATTCCCAACAACAACATCCAGCAGTTCCTATTTCTCCAAGTTCTTGGCAAAATTTGGTACTTGTTGCCATTCTTTCTACTATAGTCTTTTTAATGTAAGTGTAATCTGCATTTCCCTAATGACTAACAATATTACATCTTTTCTTGCATGTTTGTCATTATTTCTGTATTTTGCATATATTTTTTGGTGAAGAGTTCAATGCAAAGGTTGTCTTATTAAGTAGTAAAAGTTCTTTATATATTCTTTATACATAAAAACAAGTGTTTTACCAGATATATGTTTTGTGAATGTATTCTCTCAGTCTGTGGTTTGTTTTTTTTATCTTAACAGTAGTTTTCAAAGAGAAAATGTTTTTAATTTTGACGAATTCAATTTTTTTTCTTTTATGATCTGTGCTTTTTGTATCCTTGAAACAAGACACAAAAATTAGTTAGAAATCTTTGTCTCATTCAAAGTCACAAAACCTTTTGTGTTTTTTCCTAGAAATTTTATAAATTTACCCTTGCATTTAAGACTGTGATCCATTTCAATTTAATCTTATATGTATGGAATAAGGCAATAATTGAAGTTCCTTTTTTCTTTCTCTTAAGATTATCCAATTGCTCCAGCTTTTCTTTCTTTATTTGAGTGTCCATGGTCCTTTTATGGAAATTCAATTAACCATCTATATGTTTCTCAACTCTTTTATTCTATTCCATTGATTTGCATGTTTAGCCTTACTAATACTCTTGTTAGCTTTATAATAAGTTTTCAAATAAAATAATGTAAGTCATCTGAATTTGTTGGTTTAAATTTTTGTGAGGGGGGGTCCCAATAGTTTTGGCTATTGGTTCTTTGGTTTCCAGGCACTTCTAAAATTAGCCTGTCAGTTTTCAATAAAAATTATGGGATTTTTATCAGAATTGCTTTGAATCTCCTAACCAGTTTTAGGATAATTGACATTTTAGTAATATTGAGTCTTCTGACCCATGGAAAAGACATACTTCTCATTTACTTAGGTATTCCTTGATCTCATAATATATTGCCATTTTCAGTGTTCAGGTCTCGTGCATATTTTGTTAAAATTTCCCTATGTATTTCACACTTTTAATGCTATTTTGTATGAGCTTGTTTTATTAATTTCAACTTATAATTGCTTCTTCAGTTCAGTTCAGTTCAGTTCAGTCGCTCAGTTGTATCTGACTCTTTGCAACCCCATGAATCACAGCACGCCAGGCCTCCCTGCCCATCACCAACTCCCGGAGTTCACTCAGACTCACGTCCATTGAGTCAGTGATGCCATCCAGCCATCTCATCCTCTGTTGTCCCCTTCTCCTCCTGCCCCCAATCCCTCCCAGCATCAGAGTCTTTTCCAATGAGTCAACACTTCTCATGAGCTGGCCAAAGTACTGGAGTTTCAGCTTTAGCACCATTCCTTCCAAAGAAATCCCAGGATTGATCTCCTTCAGAATGGACTGGTTGGATCTCCTTGCAGTCCAAGGGACTCTCAAGAGTCTTCTCCGACACCACAGTTCAAAAGCATCAATTCTTCGGCCCTCAGCTTTCTTTATAGTCCAACTCTCACATCCATACATGACCACTGGAAAAACCATAGCCTTGACTAGACAGACCTTTGTTGGCAAAGTAATGTCTGCTTTTCAATATGCTGTCTGGGTTGGTCATAACTTTTCTTCCAAGGAGTAAGCGTCTTTTAGTTTCATGGCTGCAGTCACCATCTGCAGTGATTTTGGAGCCCCAAAAAATAAAGTCTGACACTGTTTCCACTGTTACCCCATCTATTTCCAATTACTAGTATATAAAAATACAATTAATTTTTGAATGCTGCAACATTGCTTATTTACTAATACTGGCATTTTTTGTTTGTTTCTACATGGACATTATATTGTTTATAAATAAAAACCACTTTACTTAAACATTTCCAAACTAGAAAGACAGGTATCTTTGCCTTGTTCCTGATATTATGGGAAAAGCATTCAGTCTCTTACCATTTGGTAAGACGTTAGCTGCATGCTTTAGTAGATGTTATCAGTTTAAAGAACTTTTGTCTCCTTTACTGAGATTTTTTACTACAAATGGGTGATTTTGTGGTTGTTGTTGTTTAGTTGGTAAGTTGTGTCTGACTCTTTGTGACCCCATGGACCCCAGAGGAGCCTGCCAGGCTCCTCTGTCTGTGGGATTTCCCAGGCAAGAATACTGGAGTGGGTTGCCATTTCCTCCTCCAGGGGATCTTCCCGGCTAAGGGATCAAATCTGTGTCTCCTGCTTGGCAAGCGGATTCTTTACCAATGAGCTATCTGGGAAGCCCCTACAAACGGGTAATACATTTTATCAAATGTTTTACCTTTACTTAAACTGTATACTATGAATTATAATAATTTATTTTAGTATGTTAGGGTAATGTCACATTCCTAAGTTAAATTCCTTTTGTTATGATGTATTATCCCTCTTGTGTATTACTGGATTTGATCGGTTAAAATTTTAAGAGTTTTTGTCTGGTTTTGGTACTAGTATAATGCTGGTTGCATAGAGTCAGTTGAGAGGGTTTCCCTCTTCTTCTATGATCTAGAATAGTTTAGGTAAAATTAGTATTTTATCTGGGCTTCCCAGGCACACTAGTGATAAAGCACTTACCTGCCAATACAGGAAACAAAAGAGACATGGGTTTGATCCCCGGGTTGAGAAGATCCCCTGGAGGAGGTCATGGCAACCCACTCCAGTATTCTTGCCTGGAGAATCCCATGGACAGAGGAACCTGGTGGGCTACAGTCCATGGGGTCACATAGAGTCTGAAGTGAATTAGCATGCACAAATTTATCATTTTCTTTTCTTATTATTACTTTTTGTATCTCAGATTTTCTTTATAGGTTCATATTATTTTCCTTCTTTTTGAAGTAAATATTTTACAAATTCCACTTAGAGTGCTCAGAAGAAAACTTCGCCAGCACCTTATTTATCCACTTACTAACACCTGTAGCTGTACAATCTGTTTTTTGCTGATGTAGATGACCTTTTTGTGTCCCTAGCTAGGGCCAGAACTTCCTCTTGCACACTGCACTTCGTCCCCTTTTTCTATTCAAGGTTGTGACTTGAGCCTTTTTTCTCCCACTACACTATATTTTTGGGTTCATTTCGATCAGCATACAAGTATGGCATTGTTTATATTGTTCTTAAAACAAATGTCTCTTGACCCCACATCCAAATTTTGTATGATTAGGGTTCAACCAGAGAAGAAGGTGCAATAGGCTACACACACACACACACATCCATGGATTTACATGAGAGGCAGGATCAGTTTATATAGTTGCAGGGGCCAGCTGAACTGTCTCTGTGAAAATGTCTCTGTCAAATGCTGGAGCCTGGAGAGGGTGGGCAGGCACTCGAGAAGGGAACGTGGTGAGCATGCTGGACCTCCGCAAGGACGGACTGAAACTTGTATCCATTCTTGTCGCCTCTGACCTTGATGACGAAGGTCTCCTTCAGGAGCCACAACTCTTTTTCACGGAGGTGAACACACACACCTGATCCCAAGAGTGAGAGAAAATGAAGAAAGACCAGAGGGTGAAAAGAGTAACTGACAGCCCAGCTGTTGCTTCACACCAAGGAAATGAACCAGCAGAACACAGCGATTGTTGAAGCTCCAGAAATTGGAAAGAGTTGAAAATGTTTCTTCCCCTCTGCTGTCTAGCGTCTTTACAATTTAGGAAGGTTAGGAGACAATCTTTATTTTCTCCCCCTTTTCCATCCCCAAACTGGAGGAACCAACCTAGGAGAGAGAGGGAGAGGAGGTATGGGAGACCCAGGCCTTGTTTTTACCACCATGTTAGAACTTATAGTCATAAATCCCACTTAAATGGGAAGTAGGAAAGAAGAGTTTTGGACATGATTGAGAGCAAAGATAAGATGAGAAGGACAAATCTTAAATACACGAATGGTTCTTAAATACCTGAATAGTTCTGAAAGTACCTGAAAACTGATGGGATCCCACCACAGTGTTGAGGAGAGGTTAACTTTGATAGCAGAGGGTAATGAGGAATTTCAGGCAGTCATGATAAAGGCAAGACCTAGCAAAAGGTTATGAAGATCAGTCAAAGGATGAGATGGGTCTAATTATTCTTATAAGTGTTCATTGGAAGTATGACTCTGGCTAGAATAAAAAAGGAAGAAATATGTAAATATTATTGGACACGGTGGTGCAGAATAATTAAGAGATGGTCACAATGTTAGAACTAGAGTCAGCAAACCTACCTTTCTGAGGTTCCATGATTTCCATGGACAAGGCATTAAACTTTACTGAACCTCAGTTTCTTTCTGTAAGAAGTACAGAATGTTCATTTTAAGGGCTTTGACTGGGCTCAAGCAAAATGACTTATGGGAAAGCATTTTGAAAACTTCAAAATGTCAGATGATATTATTAAGCAAACCCCTGAGATTAACTTGATTCTTGTAAGTATCTTCTTGATTTCAAGCTGGCTAGTTTAAATGGTTAGAGAAATGGGGAAGAGAGTAAAGTAAGATAGGAGATCCGCGTGTGCCCATCATTTTCACAGTGTGAAGAGACAGGCAGGAAGGAAAGAGGCCCTTAATCCAATTGTCTAAGAGAGTGAATGCACACCTTTCATCTCCTGGCAGGTGGATCGCACATCCTCCATCCAGCATAGTCTCATTTACAAGCGGTTTTGCAGGTAAGGGTGTTGCAGCTTCTCACTCATGAAAATATTTCCAAAGCCACTAATAAAAAGGTAACTCACCATGTGCTATGAGAGATGACAAGCACACCCTGGGATGAATGACGGGCAGAGGCCTGTCATTTCTCTTCTTAAAATCGGGCTGGCCCGGGCTCCTGTGGCTTGGCACCTGTGGCTTGTTAGCAATTGCGCGTGGAAGCCAGCCCATGCAAAGGTGCCCTGTAGAGCAAGCAGTTGTCTGCTGTTGGCTTCAGACTCTCTTTGCATGGTTTCAAGGCTCTCCGTTAACGTGTATGAGAGGAAGCTTTAACGTCACTTTTCTTTCTCTTCTCCACATTGTCTCCCACTTCGTTCTTAAGTGTGATTTGATGAGCTTTTCACCCAGGATGTAAGGAGAAATGAGAATAGCAGTCCCTCTGAGTGTACTGATTTGGATTATACTTGGACTAGTTTTGGAACAAATGTTTTGATACTGATTCATATGAAAACTGGTAGCTGTATCTCAAAAATGTTTCAAAGCTGTTTGAGCTAAGTGCCTTGTTTCTTGATAATACTGGCAGAAACCAACACAATATTGTAGAGCAATTATCCTTCAAGTAAAAATAAATAAATTCAATTATAAAAAAAATAAAGTTAAAAATAACAAATATTATTTTTTGCTTAAAAGTTACCAGGCACTGTTTCAAGTACTTATATGAATTACCTCATTTAATCCTCACTATAATAAAGCCATAACTATCACCATTATTCATATAAGGAAACTGAGGCACAAGAACGTTAAGTAATTTTGTTGTTTTGTATATTTAATATACATATATTTTATAAAATTCAGTTAGTTATATAAACTGCCAAATTATTCTCCCTAAATCACAACCCTGATTCTGTAATTCCCTAGCCCAGAAATCTTTAATAAATATGCTTTGTCTATTAAATGAAGTGTAAATACCCTATGCACCCTAACACTCTATGTAAATACCTAAGTGTAATACCCTAACATATCAGAGCTCTCAAATTTTGATCCTACGTCCCTTCTCCTCCTGTTTTCCAATAATTTCCTATCACAATGTTCCTCATCCAGGCACAGTTTCCCGCCCTTGGGGGATATTTACCAATATCTGCAGATGTTTTGGGCTCTTACAACTTAAGAGATGTTACTGGCATCTCATAGGTAGAAGTCAGTGACCCTGCAAAGCACTCTGAAATGTAAAGGACCATCACTTCCCACAACAATGAATTATCTGGTCCAAACCATTGTTAGTACCAAGGTTGGAAAAACGTAACCTACCTTATTCTCTGACCAAACTTGTGGTTTCTTAAATAGTCTCTGTGTGTTTCACCTTTGTGCTTTCTTTCAATTATTCCTTCATTAAATGATCACAAAGTACTACTGTGTGCCAGGCCCTACTATGTATGAGGCATGATCCCTGATGTCACGCTGACTAGTACCTGGCTTCCCATCCTTGTCTTCTTCCAATATAAAGACCTGCCTGCTCTTCACAGGGCTTCGCCGGTGGCTCAGCTGGTAAAGAATCCTCCTGTCAGAGCAGGAGACACAAGAAATGTGGGTTTGATCCCTGGGTCAGGAAGATCCCCTAGAGTAGAAAATGGCAACCCATTCCAGTATTCTTGCCTGGAAAATTCCATATACAGAGGAGCCTTGTGCACTACAGTTCATGGGGTCACAAAGAGTCAGACATGACTGAGCATACCACAGGAATATCAGGAGTCAAGTGACTCAAACGCACAACAAAGTTAGAAAACCATCATGCTACAGATGTTCATCTCATAGACAGCCTACATCTACATCCCAGCCATGCCCAAATCCTCCAACACCCTTTCACTGCCATGGATCCAGATCAGTGAGTATCTATGGTAAGGGATTTTTGTCCCAAGAAGATAGGTGGATTATCAAAATTAAATTATGGTAAGTAATAAAGAACCCTTGTTTTCTAGAAGGAGTGCTGGAAGATAGGTGGATTATCAAAATTAGATTATGGCAAGTAATAAAGAACCCTTGTTTTCTAGAAGGAGTGCTGAGTGGGTCCCCATGGAAACCCATCAGGGCCTGGTGAGTTAGTCAATCCTCTTGGATCATTAGAATCTACAGTTTTGCTTCTCCTTTTTTGCCTTAAATTTAGGTATCCCATCATATCCATTCAGCTCTGTAGGAGAATTGTGACCTATGTCACACCAAAGAAAGGAGAGAAATTGCCCTGGGCCTGTGTTTTAGAAGGTCTTGACACGGATGCATATGAGCTAAAGCAGAGATGCCCGAGGTGAATTGGGAAGAGCAAGTAGAGAAGAGTGAGTATTCTTTTTTATGGCTGCGTGATATTCCATTGTATATATGTGCCACATCTTCTTTATCCTTGCCTCTGCTGATGAACATTTAGGTTGCTTCCATGTCTTGGCTATTGTAAATAGTGCTGCATCTCCAGTGTTCTTGGGCTTCCCTGGTGGCTCAGCTGGTAAAGAATCCACTTGCAATGCAGGAGACCTGGGTTCAGTCCCTGGGTTGAGAAGATCCCCTGGAGAAGGGAAAGGCTACCCACGCCAGTATTCTGGCCTGGAGAATTCCATGAACTGTATAATCCAAGGGGTTGCAGAGTTGAACATGACTGAGCGACTTTCATTTTCACTTTCAAACACTGTGGTGCATGTATCTTTTGGAATTATGGCTTTCTCCAGGTATACGTCCAGGAGTGTGATTGCTGGGCTATACCCCAGTGCTATCGTTTCTAAAGAAACCACCACAGTGTCCTCCATGTGGCTGCTAGAAAAATGGTACAGCTCTTGGTAAAGAAGAAATAGAGACACAGGCATAGAGAACAAACTTATGGATACTGAAGTGGGAAAGGGGGGTGGGATGAATTGGGAGATCGGAATTGACATATGCGCACTACTATGTACAAAATAGATAGCTAATGAGAACCTACTCTATAGTACAGGGAACTCGACTCAATACTCTGTGGTGACCTAAATGGGCAGGAAACCTCCAAAAGAGGGGATTTTTATATATACATATAGATGATTCACTTTGCAGTACAGCAGAAACTAACACGACATTGTAAAGCAACTGAACTCCAATAATTTTTTTTTAAAAGGAGAGAGAGGAAATTCTACATTTACTACTGAGGATGGAGAATCCAAATAACATCCACCGGTGTCCTTGAATGCATCACCCTACACGTTAGAGACCTCATTTTTGTGTCCCTCCACCTTAATGGGGGATGTGGGTTGTGAGCGGGTATGGACTGGGTTGTACAGGTATCGTATGCACTCATCAAGCCGGCCTTTTTTGTGTCTGAACTATTTGGTGACATTCCCATTTTGCCACTGGCCGGTTCTTCAGTTTCAGAGATAAGCACCACAGGCCAATGTTAAAAAGATTTCATTGTGCTAATCCAGCAAGGACCGGCGGCATCTGTCTGGTCTTCTTAAACCAGGAGCATGCCATAGGCTCAGAAAATGCCACCTGTCGTAGCACCTTTTCTTGATTTCATAGATGCCCCAGAAACACAATCCTGAAAGTGGCTCCTAAATTTCAAAGCATTAGTCATTTATAAAGAGAACTTCTTATATACGATGAGGACATTTTGTGCTGAATTTTTAAACACGGTTCATGGGGCTCCCCATAGTCAGAATGAGTTTCATGCTGAGATCTTTTTTTTGTTGAGTAAGTTTAGAGCTGGCAAGGCAGATAATGAGAACACTTTAGCATGTATGACAAGGCGGGAGTTAATGTCTCCGGCTGACATTATTTTTTTACCAAGCTGAATATGGAGGAAAGGAAAAGTAATGTTGATTACTTTTTTATAAGTTTCATCAGAGAAGAAAAATATTTTAAGGGACAAAATCAAATTCCCCAAGTGAATGTTTTAAAATTTAGTTTATAATAGGCGTTATTCTCACTTCGAATCCTTAAGAACAATTTGAGATGCTGTTTTGTTTGGTTGGTGATGTCCAATGAAGCTGTTTTCTGTTCATAGCACGGTACTGGCTTGTTAAGCCTCAGCTAAAGGTCAGCTGACACTCTAGTCAATTCTCTTTGAGCATGAAGCTTTGAAAGGAAAGCTTATCACAAAACACAGGGTCCCTTTCTGTACTGCCTGGTCTCAGTGAGATGCTGTAAATAAAACATTGGTGAACTAAAACACAAGTAGACAGATCTTTGGAAATGATCTGGGAGAAATCTGGGTAAATAAAGCATTGCTTCTGGGTAACCTGGCAGGACACATCATGCCACCTCGTTCTAAGAGGAACTGATCAGAAAGTGACTTGTAGTTACACACTAGACTCAAGGAAACAAATGACTGCTAGAAGAGCTCTTGTTAGGGAGATTTACCATGTTGCTCTTCTTGCAGCCCCTGAGATGGCACGTTTATACAAAACAAAGCAAACACTTCAGGAAACAACTAACAGGACACAGGGGAGCTCTCCAGGCAAATACTATGAACCATGGTTTCATTTGCTTTAGGCAACAGGGGAAATGGTCTGGCTGCAACATTCCTGAGCTATGGAAGCTTTGGTTCTGACTCATCACTGATGGTTCCTAACCAGTGTCTGAAAGTCTCATTTAAGTCTGGAACTCTGCTTTCTTTCTCCTTGTCTTGCCAGTGTCTTTTCCTAAGTATCGTCTAGTCTGGAATCCTTACAAGTCAAATATTTTCTCCAGTTTTACTCAAATCCTCTTTTGAAAATAGTACATTCAGTTCAGTTCAGTCGCTCAGTCGTGTCTGATCCTTTGTGACCCCATAAATCACAGCACGCCAGACCTCCCTGCTGATCACCGGCTCCCGGAGTTCATTCAAACTCACGTCCATCGAGTCAGTGTTGCCATCCAGCCATCTCATCCTCTGTCGTCCCCTTCTCCTCCTGCCCTCAATCCCTCCCAGCATCAGAGTCTTTTCCAATGAGTCAGCTCTTCGCATGAGGTGGCCAAAGTACTGGACTTTCAGCTTTAGCATCATTCCTTCCAAAGAAATCCCAGGGCTGATCTCCTTCAGAATGGACTGGTTGGATCTCCTTGCAGTCCAAGGGACTCTCAAGAGTCTTCTGCTTTTTAATATGCTATCTAGGTTAGTCATAACTTTCCTTCCAAGGAGTAAGTGTATTTTAATTACATGGCTGCAATCACCATCTGCAGTGATTTTGGAGCTCAGAAAAATAAAGTCAGCGACTGTT
>SJYQ01002854.1:928367-956886 GCA_006410935.1 Redunca redunca
AAGAGACGCAGGTTCAATCCCTGAGTTGGGAAGATCCCCTGGAGGAGGGCATGGCAACTTACTCCAGTATTCTTGCCTGGAGAATCCCAAGGATAAAGGAGTCTGGTAGGCTACAGTCCATAGGGTCGCATAGAGTTGGGCATGATTGAAGCAACTTAGCATGCACATTAAAAAGAATGAAATAATGCCATTTACAGCAACATGGATGGAACCTAGAGATTATCTTCCTAAGTGAAGTAAGTCAGACAGAAAAAGACAATCATATGATATCACTTACATGTGGAATCTAAAATATGACACAAACGAACATGTCTACAAAAACAACAGACCCACAGATTCAGAAAACAGACCTTGGTTGTCAAGGGGTGGTAAGATGAGGAAGGGATAGACTGGGAGGCTGGGGTTAGCAGATGCAAACTCTTATCATAAAATGGATAAACAACAAGGTCCTGCTGTGTAGCTCAGGGAACTATATTCCATATTCCATGATAAACCATACTGGAAAAGAATATTTTAAAAATGTATATGTATAATTCAGTCACTTTACTGTATAGCAGAAATTAAACATTGTAAATCAACTGTACTTTAGTAAAATTAAAAAAAAATAAATGGTATCTTTGTGGTATCTTTGGTCAGGAAAGTAGCCCTCTATTACTGGGAGTCCCAAAGATATTCAACTAGTTGAACAACTACAAGTCATAATGTAAAACATAATGAAATATTAAAACAACAATTTAAAAGTAATTTTGTTCTAAATGAGATAGTTTACACTAGTGTCTTATTATAGAGAAGGCTTTAAAAATATGAGGGGGCAAAAATTTCAGCAGAGAGAATTCTATCAATTTAATTTTTTCCTACATATTTGAAAAAAGATCACTCTCAATATGTTTTAATAGTGAAATCCTATGGAGTGGGAACAGAGTCTGAAACTCATTGCCCCGTTGTAATGTAGTTTATGGGCACAAATCAGATTTGATCACATTGTTCACACTCAGGAACTGTTTTCCAGTCAGAATGCTGAGAACTGCTCGTATTAACAGTAAAATGTCCTTAGCAAGAAGGTTTCACATCCTTAGAAAGAGGGTTTCACATTGAGATAAAGGCTTTTGAAGAAATCGGCTTTACTCAGTAATTTGTGTTTCACTATGTTTTTTTCAAACATATTTGAAAAGTTAGACTTAATGTTCTTAGGGGTCCCTTTTAGTCCTGAAATTTTGTGAACTCCTATGAAATGGCTTAGGTTACTGAATAATCTTGTAATTGGAGAAACATTTTTCAGTTGGTAAGCCCAAGGTACAAGTGCGGTGTGTTTGCATTTCATTTTCATAAGCAGCCTGAGGTTGGTGTCAGACTCTTTGGAAAAGTGTGTCTTTCGGAAATCTCTTAAACTCTGAAAATAAAAGCAGATTAGGGAGCATTGAGTGAAAGAAATGTACATACCAGAATCCGAAAAAAAAATCTTTCAGAAAAGCTCTTTTTAATCTTTTGATAATTTTGCAAGGTAAGTAGGTCATGAGTGGAGGTAAAAACATCCTTTTCAAGACCCTTTTTTCCAGCCTAGATGATATGGAAACTTACCTCAGGGATCAAAAATATTTGTGGGAAATTTCTTTTGGAAATGTGTAGATGTTAAAATTGGTATTGTAAAACGTAACTGCAATAATAGATAGGTTCTAATCATTCAAATTAATTGTTATCTATGGGTCTGTAGGCAGAGAGCCTGCTAAGCTGATTTCGAATACACTGGGACCCTAAATTATTACCGAATAAAGAACTTCAGTGTCTGCATCTGGGAAATGTGGTTTGGGGTTGGGGACTCAGCCTGCGCAGAATACTAGCTTGGGCATATTGCTATGGCTTTCCCAGCTGTAAACTGGAGATAATCATAGCTACCTCACAGTTGAAGCTAAAATATAATCATATGTGAGACAAGGCAGACCAGTCCAATCAGCGTGCCTTCTTTCTCTTCCCTCTGACCCCGCATCGCTCTCTTCCACCACCAGCCATGTTGCTGAGGGCGCACAAAGCACTTGGGTCCTCCAGAAGAGTTTGTGCTCATTTCCATTCCTTTCACATTTGTGTTTACTCTTTGGATGTCTGATACATTCGCACCGTGTCCGACAGAAGAAAATTAAGTTAGCAGACTTCTGAATTAATGTCATGTTTTATATGCAAGACGTGGCATTCTCCCTCCATTCTTTGCAGTCTTTCAAGATGTGGTTGTAGAGGAATGCTTGCTTGTCTTCCTCCTGAGGAATTCAGTACCCTTGTTCTATGTTGTAACCTGTGTAACATTCCTGAGAGATGCATTTATAGGCAAAAGGACTGGCTCAAGGAAGAAACATTGAAAAGCTGCCATGTTGGGTCTCCGCGTCCACAGCCTCCCCTCACGTGTTCACACCCATGCTCAGAATTGCTCTGTTCTTCCCTGTAGAGACCATGACCTCATGACCTCATACTCTGTCCCTTTCAAGCAGACCTTTTGCACCATAATCTTCTTCTGAGATGCATTGCAGCATAAAAAGCTTTGTCTCCACTGCAATAACTTCAGACATTCATAAAACGGCCACATAGGGAGCTGGGGGAGAAAGATCAGGTTTGAATGAGACAGATTTGGCACCACCCTCCTCTGCACAAGCTCAGCCTGGTTTCTGGGGCAAAGGTTTCTATTACCTCCTGCAGGGTCATCTCATCCTGCCTTTCACAATGTAAAATGGTGCCTCAGAGTGGGGCAGCATCTTTCTCTCCATTCATTCATAACACATACACTTCAGGGGATAACCCTGCTCTCCATCATTTTCCAGCCATCCTTTAAAAGGGATTGGTGCTAGACCAACCTGGAACTTTGGTTATGAGGAAAACAGGAAATTCTGATTTCAAATGGATATTTGATTTTTCATGAGATGTAATTTCAATTTTATAAACTTACTATATAAGGTTTCATTTCTATTGCTTTGATTTTTTCCACACACTTAAAAAAATATGTATACATGTAATATGTAATAAAAGATGATAGACAGATAGATGGCACGCCCTTTACCATTTTCCCCACCATGCACACATAAAATTGAGCATTGGTAATTTCAAACAGCACTGAACTTGAGTAGGAGCAGACCTGTGCCTGATGCTGGCTATTTCCTTTCTAATGTCAATCATTTTTGTCTTGATTTACAAAGTCAGGTGAATGGTTGCAATTAATGAGCAATTGAAGCGGTTCACCTAGAACCAATAGACTGTGGAAGTTGATGAATTATATAATGCTATGTAACCTCTTCACCTTTCTGAATGATTAATGGTTAGTATATAAATAGTGTCAGAACGTTTGAGTTTAAATCTAGAAGTGCATTTCTGTGATTAATGTGGTGAAGTAAAAAAAGTGTTTTGATAGCCATGCTTCATGATAATATGTTAACTGCATGTATAAAATATGAATCAGAAGGAGTTACTTCAGGTGTAAATACAAAAAATAATGCATTAAAAAAGGTGGCATCTTGGCATTCCTAAGAGAAAAATGTTATTCTTAATTATTATTATTATTCAGTTATGACCATCTCAGCTATGGTATGCTATATTATCACCTGAATTATATTTAAGTCAGCTTCTCCCACATGTTAGTAAAACACCTCTGTGTTCATGTACATTAGGTTGCCAGAAAAGAACAGTATCGTTTTGTCCCAACATTAATTATTGTAGTGTTATTATTTCACTTGTGGAATTTTAAAATTCCTCGTAATCACTTCAAAGTCCCAGGGCTATAGACCTGACTTAATTTGCATGCCGGGCACAATTTATTTCTAACAGAAACTATACTATGATAAACAGATGTTTCATGACATTTGATAAAAAGGTTACATTTTCAAAAGAAGTAGCACTGATGTTTTATAAGTCCTAAGATCAAAATGGAATCCCTTAAATCTTGATGTTTGCAGTCTAAGTGTGAATGAATTCAAACTCTCGCTAGAAGCTGTTATGGAAAACTTATTTCCTTGGTCACTCCCTCACTCCCCCTCCCCCCCTACCCTCACCCCAGTTGCCTTTACAACAGGGAGTTAGCATTTAACCCTCTGGACATATGTGAGAATTAACCAGTTAGCTATGCCAAAGCGCATCTGGTTACTAGTGGTGAAGGTGGTCTCTTTCACAAAGAGAATCCCCTTTGATTCTCACAACCATCCCACAAAGACAGCAAGGAGATTATCATCTGCATGAAGAAATGAATGAACGGAAGATCTATTTACAGCTCATCAACACAGAAAGCCGCTACATCAGAACAAAGAACCTCCGCGTGATACCGGCACATACATTTTTACATACTTCCGACTGTCATTTAACTTATTAATTAAGGGACTGGTCAAATTATCCCCCTCCCACTTAGATGCAGTGCTTATTTGCTCGTCTTAAAACTGTGGCGATGGAGATTTAATCGAAAGACCTTAAGATGAGTGCCTTGTCAGAGCACAAACATTTTGAAATCCCAATGAAAACGCAGTTTAATGCATCCAGTTAAAATGCCTGAGAGGAAATAGTGAATACAGCTTTCTTAAAGCCTTTCCCCTCAGGCCATTAACTAAGAAACTGGTCACTAACTGCTGGTAACAACCCATTTTGGAGGGATTATTGCTATTATTGGCATTCTGTGGTTTATGGTAACATTTTGTTAAAGGCAGTAGAAAAGACGATGCAGCTGGACTTGGGGCTTCGCTTCCCTTGTGATTAATGGCCTTTTTTTAAAAATTCCAATCGAAATGTTCCGAGGCTGAACTCACTGCTGAGTTTATTACCTGCTACATTTCTTGTTGCTCTAAGAAATATACTTTACACCGGAGTCAGCATTCAAATCAATGGAGCCAAAATATAGCATTTATTGTTAGGAAAATTGAATCATGCTGAAAAGGCTGAATGAATGCTTGACTTAAACTGAACGTTAGAAATTATTTTACTTGCCATGAGCACTTTCTGGCGGATACACAGCCCCACGCTACTTCCTTCCAGTGATTAATTGTTAGCTGGAGCAGGCATCTGTACGTTGCCAAATGGAGAATAATAACCAAAGTTATGTTATTGATTTCCCATAACTCTGTGTGAACCTATATACCTAGAGAGGGGCCTGCTCTGTGTGGCTCATAGCTGCCTGCTGATAATTCTGCGCTCTGATAATGCTGTTTACTAAAAACAGAATTAGAAAGGAGGTAACCCCAACGAAGGGCAGACAAGCATCACACAATGAAAGAGAAGTGCTCATGGGTTTCGAAAATACTTCTTTTGTTCACACCCAATGAGAGAAATAAGTAAGAATGCTGACAGCTTAAAACTATCAAGCCTATTAATAAAATCAAATGCAGATTACAAACATGTTATTTGCATGGGGGACGTGTTTTTTTTTCTGCCTTTTTGGGGTCCCTTTTTCCTCCCATCTTTTAATTACCAATAAAAGGGAAGATCAGAACATATCATTAGCTCTGCTTCTTAGTGAACCTGACTTTTCTCAAGAAATTTACATCTTTCCCTCATTTTCTGTTAAGGTTTCTTCTCCTGTTTTCTCACCTAAAGAATTATAATGAGGGAGAATGAATGAGATCTATGGGGAGAGCAGTGGACCCAGAGACTAAAGGTAAAAGGATGATTGATGGTATGAAATTACCATAAAAGTACAATCAGGATCAGATTTTAAAATGAATTTTTAAGCAGCCTAAGAGATACTCTTTGATTTGCAGTCTGGTGGAATGGATAATGTCTCATTCAGTGGATAAAGTTTCTCACTGTGTGACTTGAGCTTTTTCTGATCTTTCTGACTGGGAGTAAAATGGAACCAAAGCCTGAAGTGGTTTTTAATGCAGAAAATATCAAACACAATATTCTTAATGTCAAAACCTGGGCATAGCAGGTGAGGAACGAAAAATAAATAGAATATTACTGTTAGCATTATTTTATTAGGCTCTCCTTTTACTGACAAATGGGGTTAAACCATACATTTTTTTAAAGGGTGAACTTGTTTACATATTGAAAAAAAATAAAGTTTAGGCTGGTGTCAGATTTTAATATTTCTTAGGTATATAAATACTCCAACTAAAATATTAAAGCAAATTGTCTTTCATGGCTATGTTTCCCCATTGCTCTTTAAAAATGTAAATACACTTTATTTTAGAATAATTTCAGATTTATATAAAAGTTGTAATGATATTAGAGAAAATTCCAATATACCTCTCACCTAGCTTCTCCTAATGTTATTATCTTATATTACTATTTGGGTTGCCAGATTTAGCTGATAAAGTACAGGACATCCAGTTAAACTGGAATTTCGGATAAATAACAAATTATTTTTGTAGTTTAAGAATGTCCCATGGCATACGCTAAGTGCTATCACACATTTGTCACTACTAAGGAACAAATACTTCACTAGTCTGTCCTAATGTCTTTTTTTCTGTCTGGGATCTCGTTCAGAATACCACATTATAATTACTTATCCTGTCTTCCAAGCTCCTACAGTCTGTGACAGTTTTTCAGACATGCCATTTGTTTTTAAATACAGTAAAAAATGAGCTAAACTAGTCACTGATAACCTACTAGTGGTACTAAACTCTTAGAATCATTTTTTAGAGAATACATTTCAAAACTGTGTTTAACTGATAAATCATTTCAATGTCCGTAAAGCTCTCTGTGGAATATTATAAAATCATAACAAATTCTTATTTTACATCAGAAATTTCCATTTTTAATATCGGAAAAAAACCCTGCTAGCAACTTATAAACATGTTCAGGATCATTGTCAAATTGGAAATATTGTGTCCTATCAAATATTAAAGTTATCATGGTCTTTGAATATGAAAATAATGACTCAAACCTTTCCAATAATGTACTTGTATTTTATTCAGTTTCAACATTTATTTCCTCAATCTATCTATAGAATATGCCTGCTTCTAATAGCAGATCCTTGAAAGGTGTTAATTCATATTTGTTGTAAACTTCATTTGTAGCCATGGATACAAAGGTTTATTTTTTTTTTTCAGAAATTTCCCAAGAAGGTTAAAAGAAAAAAAAAGGGGGGGAGGGATGTGGGTTTCATCCACCTAGCAGAAAATATTTGAAGCTTGCAGCTTCTAATTTAGGTTGATCTTCATTAGTTTAAAATTTCCTGCTTTCAAACTGTTAAAAACATTATGGGAATCATGAGCATTTCAGACAGTTGCTTCTTGTGACAGTTTTCATTTCTTTCCCCCGCTGACAGTTCCTATAATGACTTTAATCATAGAGTCTGGAAACGGACCGGCTATTGAATAGCAACAAACCCAATGGTCAATGTCTATGTCACTTTTCTGGGAGCAGGACTTTCTGAGCATCAAGGAGCCGATGCGCAGAGCCTCCTGGAAAAGTGCTAAGTGCATTAAGTCTCTGTCAATCACATCTGTAACACACAGACCAAATTACTACTATTTGGCTCAAGACATTCCATTGAAACTTATTTGTGTGGTGTTCGGATCTGTGTACCGTATATAACTAATGATGATTGTTTATGGAAAGGTTCCTGTCCAATTATTTTTGAAGGAACACAAGAATGCAGAATGACTGGAAGCATCAGGTTTTTGCCAGAGAATGCCTCAGGTAAGAGGAGAATGGCTAGAGGCTATAAGGAATCACAAGAGACAAGTCAGAGTCGTAAATTGGGAAACTGACATATCTCATCTAATATACTTGCTAACTAGGCCTTTAAAAACCTTGACATTTAACTAAGTTTGTGGAAAAGTTACGGGTTTTTGTCCTTTTCTGTGGGCTCTAACTCATTAATCCGGTGGATTAAGGTGTTGATCACTCTTCCCAATATTAGCAGATGATGTATAGAGAGGCAGGGAAGAGTCTGGCGGCTGAGTGACTGTTTACCTAGCCTGTGCCTCTTTCAAAGTCAAGTCAGTCAAAAGTGATACTCAGGTTATTTACCCTTTTGGTACTTCAGGGCTTGAAATGGCATGAAAGAAGCCTTTCATTTGGCAGAGGTATTTAAATAAAGCTTTCGAAAGGTTGATGCGTTTGGAAGATAATGGGCTCTTTATGGAAATAAACAAGTTTCTGGGAATTTTAAGAAAACAGAAAAAGGAATGCAAACTTTCCAGTGAATGTCGTCTACTTCAATATCTGATTTTGATCAAATTCATATTATTTAAGGGCAGAGTGATGGCCCGTGGCAAGATAATCTTTGGCTTTATATGTTTATGTTCTTGAGGGAGGTTTAACTTTTCCATAACAGTAGACTCCAGAAACATTAAGAAATAAGACAAAATATAGATCATTTATAATCAGAAAGCAGCACAGTTTCCCAAAAGGTAGAAAGAGAAGTGCCTCACTAACCACCTAGAAAGACAGTTGAACTTTTTATTCAATATTTTAGTAAGTACTTGTTAAAAGGAACTTCATTAAACTGAAATGCTTCAAAAGGAGGTAGTGGCATTTCCCTTCATCAAATACTGTCACCAAAATCAAACCAAAATGCTACACTCCTTTTTTATATATAATTGCAAGGCTCACGTTCTTAATATATTTTTACAAAGTGGATGATTAAGACATCCAGAGACACTTTAGAAAATGTTGAGATAAGACTACTTAGCAATTAATGTTGAGATAAGACTACTTAGCAATTTAATGTTGGAGAAGGAAATGGCAATCCACTCCAGTATTCTTGCCTGGAGAATCCCAGGGACGGGGGAGCCTGGTGGGCTGCCGTCTATGGGGTCACACAGAGTCAGACACGACTGAAGTGACTTAGCAGCAGCAGCAATTAATGTGTGAAAATTATTACCTAGAAACCTTAGGAAACTATTGTAACTTTTTTCAAGTTATTAAAAACCATGTTTATGCTTCCTCTTTCACTATTTATCTATGAACAGTAAGATTCATCACTCTGAAAAATTTTAAATAAAGATAAAAAGGCTTTACTACTTGCTTCTAAAATGGTCGTGGACAACTTGTAGCACTTCCGAATTTTTTGTCTGTAGGAAAATAATTCAAAACACATACTTTAAGGGACATTATAAATGATCTCTACCAGTTCCCTCTTTGGGGTTAATTATTATCAACAATATTCAAGCTAATATTCATTTAGTATTTTGTATGAAATTGGCATAACATTAAATTCTTCAAAGAAAACATAAAGGAAGTTTAAGACATGGTCTTTACCTTCAAAGGAGTTCTAATTTTACGTGGAAGACAAATCCAACACATATAAGGATGAAAAGCACAGGGGAACAAAGCACAATGATACATAGTGATTAATAAAGCCCTTCTGTAATAAATAACAAAACACCATGTTATGTGGTTTAAGAAAAATAAAAAGAAGTACTTATGGCAGTGCAGACAAGGAAGGTCTCTCTGGATTGAGAAATCCATAAAGGTCTTTGTAGTGACCCCAGGGTTGAGGCAGGAGGGCTGTGTTGTCCATGAGCGATAAATCAGGGTGGCATGTTTTGAAAAAGCGGTATTTGCCTTATTTGGTGATTAGTCCAGAGGTGTAGACCTGGAGACATGCTTGAATATCTCTATAGGCTGCTCCAAAGCTAGAAAGCAAACTAGACACAGTGGTAGTTACGGAAATTGATACCAGTCAGGATCCTTGGCCTTCCGCAATCCATAGAAATTTGTAAGAGGCCAGACAGTTAATTCAGGCAAGGCATTATTTGGGCTTCTGGGACCACAGAGGGGCGTGAAAACAAGTAACAGGTTCCCTGGCTTGCTCTCCAGCGGGGGCCAAGCTGGTTCCTTATATGGAATGAGGGTGGGGGTGTGTCCAGGGATGAGGACAGAGGGCTGGTTTAGATGGTTTGTCCACCCCTTAGGTAGTGTTGTGTGCAGAGGTCATGTGCAGTACCCTGCTTTTGCTCCCGACACTTCAAAAGTGGCAGCTGGTTTTTTCGTGTGTGTTTTTCTTTTTTCTTTTTTTCATATCTGGTTGTCCAGAATTTGCCTAACGTGCATGCAGTTATTTTTAGTCCCTTATAGTTTCTTTCTATTTTGTTGCTTGAGGAGATGTCTGTCCAGATCAAGCACTGCGGCAAAAGGTCCTATGTTCCAGGTCCCAGCCTGTTTCAAAATGGCCAAGGAGTTCATAAGGGTAGTAGGTTATCCTTGACCAAGAGGGCAGCATTGGATGAGGGAACGTGGCGAACACAGGATGCGCGCTATGCACGTGTCCTCCACATTGGTGAGTTATTTAAAATTCCTAAACCTGGTATTCCTTGTCTGTTACATAGACCTAATTATAGCTCCAATCTCATCAGTGTTTGTGCATAATAAATGCCAAAGGGATACTAATACTGCTGACTCCATAGGGCTGTGGTGGGAAGCCATTGGGATAACATGAATGGTGAGGTTTAGGAGCAGAGACTGGAAGTGCAAGGAGTATAGCCACTAGTCTCAGCCTCACATTCATGGGAGATTGGGCTGAGAATGCAGGAACTCAATTTGGATGTCTCTGTTTACATCTCAAATGGAGGTGAGTCAACAGGAAGTAACTCAGAAATTAATGAATGTTGTGATGTTAGTTTGTTGTGTTGTCATGCATTGCCTTTGCAGGGTAAAGCTTAGGGAAAGGCTTTGCACATAAGGACCAAGTTGTTCTTCATCCTGGAGTGCAAAATTCTCATTTTGCATGGATTGCATTTCTAGATAATGGGGATAACTGTTCCCATAACTGTCCTTCTTTAGAACTGAAGAAGAAATTTGGAATCAGAGTACAAGACACATTTGCAAGGAAGTCTCCTTGCCAACATGAGTTGGCCTCTGGAACATGCTGGAAGAAAGGGGCTGGGAGATCACTGTATTGTAGAAGCTTGGGTCTCAGAGTCTCAGGAGCTTCAGAGGGTCTTGAACCCAACGACAGCAAACATACCTCCAATTTGAAGTCTTCCATATATTATTCCATTCTGGTCCCTAAAGCCATCATGAATGGCTAAAACATTACAGCTCAACTTTCCCTATCACAGAAGGAAATACGGAAGGCATCTGAGCCTACAGTTGAGAGAGCTGTGCCAAAGGGAACAAGAGCTGCTGCCTAAGTGAAACAATCCTTGGGACAGGAAAAGGAGAGTGGCAAAACCGCCAGGAGTGGCCAAGCCCCACACCAACATGGCAGAGAGAGCCAGGTTTGGGGGCGGGAGGAATCTCCTGGGGTTCCAAGAAACTCGTGGAAGAAGCACTGGTAAAGAAGCTGGACATCTGCTAGTGACAAGGGGTTCACACCAGAAGATTGTGACCTGGGTACAAATGGGAGATGTGATCTCATAGCCCACCAATGTATGGAGTTCCTGGCTTACATAGGATTGTTGTGAGGTTGAAATGAGATGAAAAGTCTTAAGCATAACATCTAACATGTAATAGGCTAACAATATCCACTGTAGCTGATGTTATTGTGATTGACCATGTGATAGCAGGCTTCCCAGGTGCCTCAGTGGTAAAGGATCCACCTGCCAATGCAGGAGATGAAAGAGATGTGAGTGCGAACCCTGGGTGGGGAAGAGCCTCTGGAAGAGGAAATGGTAACCCACTCCAGTATCCCTGCCTGGAGAATCCCATGGACAGAGGAGCCTGGTGGGCTACAACAGTCTATGGGGTCACAAAGAGTCGGACACAACCTCGCCACTGAACAAGCATGCATGGGATAGCACATTAGGGGATTATGTAAGGGCGCTGGAACAGAGGGCCATAGAATATGTGCTCCTTAAGCAAGTTCTGCCAATACCCAGGTACACCGAACGGCGTCATCGTGTGCACAGCGAGACCAAAGTGTGACTAGGAGGTCATTTTCCACCACTTGTAAATTTCCCAACTACGGACAAGATTGTAGGTACCCAGAAGTATGATTTCCTAAAAATGACAAATCACAAACAATTCAACAGATGTGTTTCAGAAGGTCACGAATCTGTGGGAGCAGGTACAAGCCTCCGTCGGTGGGTGCACAGAAGCAGCGGCAGCTCTTTAGGAGCCAGTCCCTCTTTCTTTCATGAGACCAGCAGAGCGCCCCTGGAGCAGGTGGGTAGTCTCATAAGCCCCATCATAACTGGGTGTCTCTATTCTTCTATGGGAGTATTGCTCAAAGATGGTGTGTGTTTGTCTCAGTGGTGTACGACTCTTTGTGGCCCCATACACTGTAGCCCACCAGGTTCCCCCATCAGTGGAATTCTCCAGGCAGGAACACTGGAGCGGGCTGCCAACTTCTCTGGGGGATCTTCCCAACCTGCGTCTCCTCTGTTGCCTGCATTGGCAAGAGGGTTCTTTACCGTGAGAGCCACCTGGAGGTAGCCATTTGACAAAAACACAGGCCCCAGTGAAACATGAGCTGGAGGCAGTCATCTGTGTCTGAAGGCATCTGCCTTATAGACAGTCATCCTGGATCCCTGGTGGTGAGAGGACTGGAGTGTGGCAGGTGACATTGGCTGTACTGGTGATAGAAATCTTATACAAAGCGGAAGGCGGAATTGATGTGAGGAGCTGGATGGATGTCGCGCCAGTAGAAACCAAGACGCAGGAAGAAGGGTGAGCCTCAGATGAGATACAGCACCAGCTTCTCAAAATGTTACCCGAACCAACTAGTTTTACCTGCAGGAAGCAGCAGGTGGCAGTGTCCCCAAACATGAGGGTAGCCTCCGGCCAGGTGGGGACCTGCACTAGCTGGGCCAGAATATATGCAGCCGTCTTACAAAACTAAGAACTAGCATTTATCAAGAAGGAAACCCCATGGACAGAGGAGCCTGGTGGGCTACAGTCCATGGGGTCGCAAAAGAGTCAGACACTACTTGGCAAGTAAACAACAACAATAGCAAATTTATACATAGGCTCTATCTAAAGTTCTTGAGTAAATTAACCTCCCAGCAACTGTATTTAATCAGTAATATCATCATCCTAGGCATGCATTAGCCTCAGGGCCTTTGCACCTGCACCTTTTTATCATAGAAGCACCAGTTACATGCATGACTTATTCTTCACATCATTCAGACCTCTGATCAAATATCATCTTCTAAGAGAAGACTGTTCTGATGACTCTATCTAAATACTCTTTATTCTCTTACCATGCTTTATTTTTCTGCATAGCTTTATCTTCTTGAAGCATATATTAATATTTATTTGTATTAATAAATACAAAGCATTAGTTCCATGGCAGCAGGGACTTGTCTAGTTTGCTTATGGCTGTATCCGCAGCAGCCCCCAAAATAGTAGCCTTCCCTGAGAAGGAGCACAACAGATACTTATTGTACGATGAAATTTTACTTTATAAGGAAGAATCTGAATTACAGATTTAAGCAAATGGTAGTTTACACAAATTGCTCCGAGTCTCAGAGTCACATGTGGAGAATCAGGCTTGGAATCCAGGAAGGGTACCTCCGAGACCTGAGCTCCTGGCCTTTATTCCGGATTGCCTCAGAACACTTTGGGGCAGTGGTAGAGACTGCCAGCCAGTACAGGAGATGCAAGAGACATGGGTTCAGCCAGTGGGTCGGGAAGACCTCCTGCAGTAGGCAGTGCAATCCGCTCCAGCAGTCCTGGCCTGAGCAGAGAAACCTGGTGGGCTGTAGCGACGGTGGGGTCACAGAGAGCTGGACCCAACTGAGCATGCACACACATATCGTAATAGCATCATTTCAGTCCAGGAGGAGAAGCAGATGTACCTCGAGCAGGAGAGCAGCACGTGAATATAAACAAGGACTAGAAAGGGTGGACACCCACATCTGGCCTCCCTAGTTCTAGTAGGCAACATCTGAAAGAAATGATTGCCTTTCAGTACATGAAAAAGGTCAATTTCACACTAGATTTTCCAAATACTTTTTGTTGAGTTTTGGGCAAAGGATCATTCTCTATTTTTGTGTGTAATATTTTAAGTATTAAGAGGACTATGTCTTCATAGGACAGGATAATATGGGTGTGGGTATTTCACAGTAAGTTTTTCTCTTTGAAAGGGTTATATAAGAAACAGTGAAAAAACCCACTGTGATTTGGTGAGTTCACATCAACTGTAGATGACATCAGTGTCTGGCATAGTAGGTTCTGAATAAATAATTGTTGAATTAATGAAAGAATGTAGTGACACAAAAAAGTAGAGGATAATAACACCCGCAGCTTATGAATGGGGTGTCCTCACCATCCCTTCCATAGCCTGCTGTCGGCCTTGGTGGGGAGAGAGGCAGGGCTGACGCAGGTAACTGCCCTCATGGAGAGTAGGCTCTAATAAACTTAGGGGGAAAAGGAAAGTGAATGCTTCTTTTTTGAACCCCCAAAGCTCAAAATATTTCACAGACTGTACTCTACTTTTTGAAAAATAGAGGATGATGCTTTTGATATGCTAGAAACTCAGAAAAAAAAAATTGTAAAGTTAGTGTGAAACTGACCTTTTTTTTTTTTTTTTTACTTTACAATATTGTATTGGTTTTGCCATACTTCAACATGAATCAGCTGTGGGTGTACACATGTTCCCAATCCTGAACTCCTCTCCCACATCCCTCCCCATACCATCCCTCTGGGTCATCCCAGTGCACCAGCCTCAAGCATCCTGTATCTTGCATCAAACCTAGGCTGGTGATTCATTTCTTATATGATATCATACATGTTTCAATGCCATTCTCCCAAATGATCCCACCCTCTCCCTCTCCCACAGAGTCCAAAAGACTGTTCTATACATCTGTGTCTCTTTTGCTGTCTTGAATACAGGGTTATCGTTACGATCTTTTTAAATTCCATATATATGCATTAGTATACTGTATTGGTGTTTTTCTTTTTGGCTTACTTCACTCTATGACTCACCTTTCAGAATACTGGAAATAAAAGCAAAAATAAACAAATGGGACCTAATTAAAATTACAAGCTTCTGCACAACAAAGGAAACTATAAGCAAGGTGAAAAGACAGCCTTCTGAATAGGAGAAAATAATAGCAAATGAAGCAGCTGACAAACAACTAATCTCAAAAATATACAATCAACTCCTGCAGCTCAATTCCAGAAAAGTAAATGACCCAATCAAAAAATGGGACAAAGAACTAAATAGATATTTCTCCAAAGAAGACATACAGATGGCTAACAAACACATGAAAAGATGCTCAACATCACTCATTATCAGGGAAATGCAAATCAAAACCACAATGAGGTACCATTTCATACCAGTCAGAATGGCTGTGATCCAGAAGCAATAAATGCTGGAGAGGGTGTGGAGAAAAGGGACCCAACCCTCTTACACTGTTGATGGGAATGCAAACTAGCACAGCCACTATGGAGAACAGTGTGGAGATTTCTTAAAAAACTGCAAATAGGACTGCCTTATGACCCAGCCATCCCACTGCTGGGCATACACACTGAGGAAACCTGAATTGAAAGACACACATGTACCCCAATGTTCATCGCAGCACTGTTTACAATAGCCAAGACATGGAAGCAACCTAGATGTCCATCAGCAGATGAATGGATAAGAAAGCTGTGGTACATATACACAATGGAGTATTACTCAGCCATTAAAAAGAATACATTTGAATCAGTTCTAATGAGGTGGATGAAACTGGAGCTTATTATACAGAGTGAAACTGAGTTTTATACTGAAAAGGGGGTCACTTTTGCTTAGGTGTTGCCTACAAGTCCATCAGTCCTGTCTAGAGCTATTAATGTTTGTCTTTCTCAAAAAGATTACAGTCCCATCGCCACTCAAAGCTTCTCTGGTTTATAGGCCAGTTTCCTAAAGCCTTTAAAGAATCTTGTATATAAGTTGTCTCTGTTTTGAATCTCTTACTCTAACTCCTCGGAGTGAATCACAACGCTCTATAAAGTGCTGATCTCCGTATGTCCCACTGGCTTCACACTCAAAGGACGGGCTCTTTCAAAGAAAGGAGGAGAATGCCAACCGCTCACACTGCAGATGACAATTAAGAGGCTTACACATATTTACTGGGCTCCGTAAGAATTATTTGTATTAATGAATACAGTTTGAATCTGCAATGGAGACTTTGACTGATTAGTCATTCCACATTATTTGTGTCAGAAAATTACACTAAAAATTGTCAGGCATTTGAATCAAGAGAAAATACAGAGACCAAGGCTGGAAACAAAATAAATTTTATTGTTGAAAAAGTAGAAGCCAAGAAGCAACTGGGAGGTCCAGATCTGACTCACTCAAAAAATGCTCACAAGTGCCCACAGAACATCTGGTAGACCAAGGAGGCTAGATCAGGTGGCCTTAAGACACGTGCCACCTGCAAGCATTTTCTAGGTGTTCCAAAAAAAGAATCACATATACTTGGTCATTTAACTGAAAGAAAGGAAAGTGAAAGTGAAGTTGCTCAGTCGTGTCCAACTCTTTGTGACCCCGTGGACGGTAGCCTACCAGGCTCCGCGGTCCATGGTATTTTCCAGGCAAGAATACTGGAGTGGGCTGCCATTTCCTTCTCCAGGGGATCTTCCCAACCCAGGGATCGAATCCTGCATTGCAGACAGACGCTTTACCATCTGAGTCACTAGGGAAGCCATTTAACTGAAGCATGTTAATATTGCTAATGACAAATATGTGGGAACTCTTCTAAAACTTTTCACTTAGTATACTTCTCATATGCATTAAAAAATCAAGTGGCTTGAAAGACTGTGTTTATTATTTAATAAAATTCTTAGGGACTTCGCTGGTGGTCCAGTGGCTAAGACTCTGTGCTCTGAATGCAGGAGGCCCAGGATCAACCCTTGTTAGAGATCTGATGCTCTCTTCTAGACAGCCTGAGCTCCTCAGAGGCAGCTCACCTTCATTTCCTCTTCCAGAAATGACCATTTTTTTCGAGTCCTTGTCTCTCAGAAAGATCTGAATCTCCTCTATTTCTTCTTAAGTCTTCTGACTTAATCCTCTAGTCAGTCGGTCATTTCAGTCACTCAGTTATGTCTGATTCTTTGCAATCCCATGGACTGCAGCATGCCAGTCCTCCCTGTCCACCATCAATTCCCAGAGCTTGCTTGAACTCATGTCCATCGAGTAGGGATGCCATCCAACCATCTCATCCTCTGTCACCCCTTCCTACCACCTTTAATCTTTCCCAGCATCAGGGTCTTTTCAAAGGAGTCAGTTCTTCACATCTGGTGGCCAAAGTATTGGAGCTTCAGCTTTAGCATCAGTCCTTCCAATGAATATTCAGGACTGATCTCCTTTAGAATTGACTGGTTGGATCTCCTTGCAATCCAAGGGACTCTCAAGAGTCTTCTCCAACATCACAGTTCAAAAGCATCAGTTCTTTGGTGCTCAGCTTTCTTTATGGTCCAACTCTCACATCCATACATGACTACTGGAAAAACCATAGCCTTGACTAGATGGACCTTTGTCAGTACAGTAATGTCTCTGCTTTTGAATATTCTATCTAGCTTGGTTTAGCTTTTCTTCCAAGAAGCAAGCATTTTTAATTTCATGGCTGCAGTCAGCATCTGCAGTGATTTTGGAGCCCAAGAAAAGGAAGTCTGTCACTGTTTCCATTGTTTCCCCCTCTATTTGCATAAAGTGATGGGACCAGATGACACCATCTTCATTTTTTGAATGTTGAGTTTTAAGCAAGCTTTTCCCCTCTCCTTTTTAACATTCATCAAGAGGCTCTTTAGTTCCTCTTTGCTTTCTGACCTAAGGGTGGTATCAGCTGCATAACTGAGGTTATTGATATTTCTTCCTACAATCTTGATTCTAGATTGTGCTTCATCCAGTCCAGCATGTAACATGATGTACTCTGCATATAAGTTAAATAAGCAAGGTGATAATATATAGCTTTGACATACTCTTTCCCAATTTGGAACCAGTCCTTTGTTTCATGTCCTGTTCTAACTGCTGCTTCTTGACCTGCATACCGATTTTCCAGGAGGCAGGTAAGGTGATCTAGTATTCCCATCTCTTTAAGAATTTTCCACAGTTTGTTGTGATCCACATTCTTTAGCTTAGTCAATGAAGCAGAAGTAGATGTTTTTCTGGAATTCTCTTGCTTTTTCTATGGTCCAATGGATGTTGGCGATTTGATCTCTGGTTCTTCTTCCTTTTCTAAATCCAGCTGGAATATCTGGAAGTTCTCGGTTCATGGCTGAAGACTAGCTTGGAGAATTTTGAGTGTTACATTGCTAGGCTAGCATGTGAGATGCATGGAGTTGTGGAGTAGTTTGAATATTCTTTGGCACTGGCTTTCTTTGCGATTGGAATGAAAGCTGAATTTTCCAGTCCTATGGCCACTGTTGAGTTTTCCAAATTTGCCGGCATATAGAGTGCAGCACTTTCACAGCATCATCTTTTAGCATTTGAAATAGCTCAACTGGAATTCCATCACCTCCACTAGCTTTGTTTGTAGTGATGCTTCTTAAGTCCCACTTGACTTCGCACTCCAGGATGTCTGGCTCTAGGTGAGTGATCACAGCATCGTGGTTATCTGGGTCATGAAGATCTTCTTTGTATAGATTTTCTGTGTATTCTTGCCACCTCTTCTTAATATCTTTTTCTTCTGTTAGGTCCATACCATTTCTGTCCATTATTGAGCCTGTCTTTGCATGAAATGTTCCTTGGTATCTCTGATTTTCTTGAAGAGATCTCTAGTCTTTCCCATTCTATTGTTTTCCTCTATTTCTTTGCACTGATCACTTAGTAAGGCTTTCTTATCTCTCCTTGCTATTCTTTGGAACTCTGCATTCAAATGAGTATGTCTTTCCTTTACTCCTTTCCCTTTTGCTTCTCTTCTTTTCTCAGCTTACAAAGTAAAGCCTCCTCAGACAACCATTTTGCCCTTTTGCATTTCTTCCTCTTTGGGAATTTTTTTTATCACCACCTTCTATACTCACCTAGAGCCAGACATCCTGGAATGTGAAGTCAGGTGGGCTTAGAAAGCATCACTACTAACAAAGCTAGTGGAGGTGATGGAATTCCAGTGGAGCAATTTCAAATCCTGGAAGATGATGCTGTGAAAGTGCTACACTCAATATGCCAGCAAATTTGGAAAACTCAGCAGTGGCCACAGGACTGGAAAAGGTCTGTTTTCATTCCAATCCCAAAGAAAGCAAATGCCAAAGAATGCTCAAACTACCACACAACTGCACTCATCTCACACGCTAGTAAAGTAATGCTCAAAATTCTCCAAGCCAGGTTTCAGCAATATGTGAACTGTGAACTCCCAGATGTTCAAGCTGATTTTAGAAAAGGCAGAGGAACCAGAGATCAAATTGCCAACATCCACTGGATCATGGAAAAAGCAAGAGAGTTCCAGAAAAACATCTATTTCTGTTTATTGACTGTGCCAAAGCCTTTGACTGTGTGGATCACAAGAAACTGTGGAAAATTCTGAAAGAGATGGGAATACCAGACCACCTGACCTGCCTCTTGAGAAACCTATATGCAAGTCAGGAAGCAACAGTTAGAACTGGACATGGAACAACAGNTCCTTGGAAGAAAAGTTATGACCAACCTAGATAGCATATTGAAAAGCAGAGACATTACTTTGCCAACAAAGGTCCATCTACTCAAGGCTATGGTTTTTTCCAGTGGTCATGTATGGATGTGAGAGTTGGACTGTGAAGAAGGCTGAGCACCGAAGAATTGATGCTTTTGAATTGTGGTGTTGGAGAAGATTCTTGAGAGTCCCTTGGACTGCAAGGAGATCCAACCAACCCATTCCAAAGTAGATCATTCCTGGGTGTTCTTTGGAAGGACTGATGCTAAAGCTGAAACTCCCATATTTTGGCCTCTTAATGGGAAGAGCTGACTCATTGGAAAAGACTGATGCTGGGAGGGATTGGCGGNATGGCTGGATGGCATCACTGACTCGATGGATGTGAGTCTGAGTGAACTCTGGGAGTTGGTGATGGACAGGGAGGCCTGGCATGCTGCGATTCATGGGGTCACAAAGAGTCGGACACGACTGAGCGACTGATCTGAACTGATACCATGTTAAGAAACCTCCATCCATAGTTCTTCAGGCACTCTCTATCAGATCTAATCCCTTGAATCTATTTGTCACTTCCACTGTATAATCATAAGGGATTTTATTTAGGTCATACCTGAATGGTCTAGTGGTATTCCCTAGTTTCTTCAATTTAAGTCTGAATTTTGCAATAAGGAATTCATGATTTGAGCCACAGTCAGCTCCCAGTCTTGTTTTTGCTGGTTGTATAGAGCTTCTCCATTTTGGCTGCAAAGAATATAATCAATCTGATTTTGGTATTGACCATCTGGTGATGTCTGTGATGTCCATGTGGAGAGTCGTCTCTTGCATTATTGAAAGAGGATGTTTGCCATGACCAGTGTACTCTCTTGGCAAAACTCTGTTGGCCTTTGCCCTGCTTCATTCTGTACTCCAAGGCCAAACTTGCCTGTTATTCCAGGTATCTCTTGACTTCCTACTTTCGCATTCCAGTTCCCTATGATGAAAAGGACATCTTTTTGTTGGTGTTCCTTAAGGAAACACAATTATTTCCTGACCCAGATATATTCAGCCACAAGCCATTTGCTTTCTCCTCACTCTGGTTTCTCCCCATTTTTAAATTTTTATGTATATACTGAATGTTATACCTGTGCTAAGTGGTGTTTGATCATTGCACAATCTTATTTTATGCTTGCAGAAACCCCGCTAACTAGGTTTCCTTATCCTCATTTAACATAGGAGAAATCTGAAGTTCTAAATAAACAATACTTTTTGCCAAAAACCACACGGCTCAGATACAGAACATTGGCCTAAGATGTCATATTCCAAATGTTATGTGGTTACTCTATATATTCTATTACTTCCATCTGCCAGATCAGTAGATAGTGGGCATTGACTTTGTATTCATAATATTCACCACTGACATTATGCTACCCTTCCACTTCTGGCCAGAAGACCTTCATACCACAAATACTTAATCTATTTATGCTTCATCTATAAAAATGGGTATTATTTTAGCATCTACCTTAGAAGAAAGTAATGGGAATTAAGAGAGTTCATCTATGTAAAAGAATCAGAACCATGCTTGGCTAATTGCAAGCATCAGATAAGGGCTGATAATCATTATTAGTGGGCTTCTCTGTGGCTCAGCTGGTAGAGAATCCGTCTGCAATGCGAGAGACCTGGGTTCGATCCCTGGGTTGGGAAGACCCCCTGGAGGAGGGAACGGCCACCCACTGAAGTACAGGAATGGCAGTGGTAGTAATGACAAGGGCAGTAATAGCTGTAGTGGCTCATTTATTTGTTTAGGGATTTATTATCTGTGTCCTTCACTACAGCACAAGCTCCTTAAAGACAGAAATTTTGTTTAGTTTACTGTGTATTCTTGTCAAGAACAGCGTTGAGGGACTTTCCTAGCAGTCCAGTGGTTAAGAATCCTGCTTCGAATGGAGGGACACAGGCTCAATCTCTGGTTGGGGAACTAAAGTCTCATATGCCGTGTGGCATGGCCAAAAAATTAAAGCTAGTGTAGAGCACACAGTAAAGTCCTAATAATCATTTGTTAAACGCACGAATACATAAATGACCTCAAGCCTGCAAATTCCTCTTTCTGTGACTTTCGGGATATGAGAGCTAAAATTCAGAGGTGGGCGAACACAGTCTCCACTGTCAAAGCTGCACGTACCTGGTCTAGTGTCCCCATTTGTCCAAAACCATCCCAGAGAGAAAGTGGATACCACTTATAATCTTTTCCTTGAATCATGGTGATGGCCTTCTCTCCTGATATCTTCTTCCCAGAGACCCTGAGGACAGCTGAGTCATTCTTCACTCCCTTCACTCTGTCCTCTCCTCTCCATCCCACAAAAATGAAACCTCTCCATAGTTGTGTTGCCCTAAAGCCTCTGTCTTGGTAGGTGGTATCTGATTACTCTTGCCAACTAACATGCTGTTCAAATTTTTCTAGCATCCTTTTCATTCTAAGTTCTAAAAACCCTGATCTCGTGTGACTGTATGGTTGTTTCAGTTTGCTGTATGTGTGATGATATTAGTTTATCAAAAAATATGCTAATAATTGCCCCCTATCTGGTAATGAAGAAAGTAAAGAAGAAGGGAAAACCTTCATCCAAATGAGGAGCTTTAGTGGTAGAACAAGGCTAACTTCTTGGGGGGAAAGTGTGCTGATGGAGCCTTGAAAAATTCCCGGTCACCATATTGGGTTGGCCAAAGAGTTCACATTAAGATCTTACAGAAAGACCCATACTAACTTTTAAAATCCATATGTACTTCTTGGCCAACTCAATAGCTTGTTTTTGCTTCCTGGAAGTAGGACTGTGGCTCTCTCATCTAAGCAGTTTCTTCTCTTGACTGTGTTAGAAACACAAGCTTCATTCCCCATGGGGTAAATTTGGAATTTCACTTCCTTCTCTCCTTTGCAAAGTAGCAGAGTTTCCTGAGAGAAACCATGAGTGAAGACAGAGAAGAAGAAAGAAGAGAGAGCAGAAGAGGACCAGAAATCAGTGCAGGGCCCACAGCAGGAGAGAAAGGGCAGGCCAGGCTGAAGGGAAACGCGAGAACAAGAGAGAGCGCAGCAAAGTAAGGAGGGAAAAAGGAGAAAATGCAAAGCAAGAGCAGAGAGCAGGAGAATGAGCGTAGCAAGACGAGGATGAAATGCAGAGGATCCCACCAGATGACTGAGCCCACCCAGCAGGGAAAAGAGGGTGAAGAGAACGACCAGATGCAAATGCATTAAGACGTGGAGGAGCCAGCTGTCAGTGCCCAAGGTGAGAAAGGCTTGCTAGTAAATAAAATGTGCACTGCTCATTTATAATTCTGATGGCTTATACAATTTATGATACATCTAGGTGTTGCATTTAGTCTTATTAAGTTGCAGCACTTTTCAGTTTAGGTGGAATCTGGCTGAAGGGAAGAATGTAACTGGAGGAAAGAGAAGCCTTGCCAGCACACTATACGAGATAAAGAAGGCAACATCTTTGGTTCTCTACTTTCTTGACACTACTTTCTTTGCAGCAAGTCTCCTGTTAGCCTCCCCTGATGTGTGAGTTGCACATCTTCTTTCATTCTGACCGCCAGTCCCTCATGCTTTATTCTGAAACAACAGCATCCAGAAATCTGTGCTTCTAACCTAAGTATCTACTGACAGATGAATGGATACAGAAGGTGTGGTACATATATATACAACGGACTATTACTCAGTCATTAAAAGGAATAAAATACTGCCATTTGCAATAACATGGATGGATCCAGAGATTATCATACAAAGTCAAGTAAGTCAGGGGAACACAGGTATCATAGTATATCATTTATGTGTGGAATCTGAAAAAACGATACAAATGAACTTACAAACAGAAATCAACTCATAGACACAGAAAACAACTTATGGTTATCAAAGAGGAAAGATAGGGAAGGATAAATTAGGAGTTTCAGATTAGCATATACACACTACTATATATAAAATTTTAGAGGTAACCAATAAGGACCCCACCATATAGCACAGGGAACTATACTCAACATCTCTCAATATATTGTAATGGGAAATAATCTATAAAAGAATCTATATATATTATAATAAGCTATAATGGAAAAGAATCTATAAAATTATATATATATATACACACACACACACACACATATATATATCACTGAACCAAGGTTTTCCAGGTGGCGCGGTGGTAAGGAGTCTGCCTGCCAAAGAGATATGGATTCAGTTTCTGGGTTGGGAAGATCCCCTGGAGCTGAAAATGACAACCCACTCAAGTATTCTTCCTTGGAAAATTCCATGGACAGAGGAGCCTGGCGGGCTACTATGGGATTGTAAAGAGTCAGATATGACTAAATGACTGAGCACAGCACTTATAACTGAATCACCTTGCAGTATACCTGAAACTAACACAACATTGTAAATTAGCTATATTTCAATTTAAAAAAAATCTGTGCTTCTTAGTGTGATAACTGATTTCTAATAGCTCATGGTCCTCAAGGACTTTTGACCTAATGTTGCCATTTGGGTTGGGGCAGTCTCTCCAGAAGGGCCAGAGTCAATCTAATACAGCTTTCAGTTGTCTTCCCATCTCCCCAGATATTTGCTTTAAAGCTACTGACATCAGCTGGACTATTACACATGCTTGTTCCTTTCTAGTGTTGATGAGGACTCAGGCAGACAATACATTTTTAACTCCAGCATAAGTGCTGGGCTGAATGCATCACAAGCTAGAATCAAGATTGCTGGGAGAAATATCAACAACCTCAGATATGCAGATGACGCCATACTAATGGCAGAAAGCAAAGAGGAACTAAAAAGCTTCCTGATGAAAGTGAAAGAGGAGAGTGAAAAAGCTGGCTTAAAACTCAACATTCAAAAAACTAAGCTCATGGCATCTGGTTCCATCATTTCATGGCAAATAGATGGCAAAAAAGTAGAAAGAGTGGAAGGTTTTATTTTCTTAGACTCCAAATTCACTGCAGATGGTGACTGCAGCCAGAAGTCAAAAGATGCTTGTTCCTTGGAAGTAAAGCTATGACAAACCTAGACAGTATATTAAAAACCAGAGACATCACTTTGTTGACAAAGGTCTATATAGTGAAAGCTATGGTTTTTCTAGTAGTCATGTATGAATGTAAGAGTTGGACCATAAAGGCTCAGTGCAGAAGAACTGATGCTTTTGAAATGTGGTGCTGGAGAAGACTCTTGAGAATTCCTTGGACAGCAAGGAGATCAAACCAACCAATCCTAAAGGAAATAAACCCTGAATATTCATTAGAAGAACTGATGCTGAAGCTGAAGCTCCAATACTTTGGCCACCTGATGCGAAAAGCCACCTCATTAGAAAAGACCCTGATGCTGGGAAAGACTGAGGGCAGAAGGAGAAGGGGGTGACCGAGGATGAGATGGTTGGATGGCATCACTGATTCAATGGACATGAGTCTGAGCAAATACCGGGAGATACTGAAGGACAGAGAAGGACTGCAGTCCATGGGGTGGCAAAGAGTTGGACATGACTTAGCAACTGAACAACAACCACAATAAGTGATCAGATAATTGTGAATTACGACTGGTGATTAGGATTTGGTGGTTCTCTTCTGGCGGCCAAATCTGCTTGTAGCTTTGAGAACCCATGCTCAATGACGGCATTAAACACTAAGAACCTCTCATCACAAAAGGACACCATGTACATTTTCCATGGTTAGAATCAGCCCATGTCAATGTCATGTTTAATATTTGTACGCCATGTACATTTTCAATGGTTAGATCAGCCCCTGTTGATGTCATGTTTAATATTTAAATATGCTCTGTTGTCATTTGCATCTGTTTACTCAGTGGTCATCTGCAGAACCAACATGAATAAAAAAAATGGAGCTTGTGGGGCAAAACAATATATTGAAAATCATTGACTTGGACAGACTAGTGAGTCTGCTCAAACACCTGTCTTACCCCCTCCCACCATCTGCGTGATCACTTCACCCTCCAGCCTGACGACTCACCCCTGCAATTATCCTGTCAAGAGGAGAGTGAGTGCAGCTCAGGTGGATTTATTAAGTGTTTAATATGGCCAGCTGAGTTTTGTGTTGATTTCCTTTAAGTAACTGTCTTCTTCCTGAAAATCTATGTCTATATGTCTACGCTTCATTTGGTTGATGAGTCCGTTGGAGGCAAGAGCCAGGTTCTGTGTTTTGTAAAGAGACTAGATCAAACAAGCAGAGGACAGACTGTCCAGAGCTGTGCATGGAAGCAGAACGATGCATCATTCACAGGTTACAGTGAAGTTAAAAGGAAAGGTTAATATTTTAACGCATTCTTAATTCTTTCCCTCAAATTCTCCATATAACAATCGCCTATAAATAGTTAGAAAGGAGAGAGAAGGAGCTGATGTGTAATCCTGATCTACCATATATCCAGCGTGATGCTATAGTGTACGTTTATTTTCTAAGAAATTTTTCACAGTGAATATTTTAAGGTAAGGGACCACAGGGGCTGAGAGTTGAAATATCTTAGGATATAAGCCTAAGTCTGTTTGCCTCAAAAACATGTATTCTTTACTCCAAGTGGTCTTATCACTTACCTGATGATAACACATCATCTGAATGATTCAACCCTCTAAGGGTGTCACCTCACCATGCATGATATATGATGCTATATTTCCTGTAGAAGGCAAAAAATAGTGATAAAAAATGGAAACTGTCTACCCAACTACCTAGCCATGTCATTAGAACTCAAAGGAATTGCATGGCCAGAATTGCTCTATTTCCATACATTCATGTTTTCTTCACCAAAGACATTTCGATTGCCAGCCATATGCCAGGCCCTGGGATAGACATTTGAGTTAGAGTGATAAGGTGAAGGAAGGTGAAGTCGCTCAGTTGTGTCCAACTCTTTGCGACACCCATGGATTGTAGCCCACCAGGCTCCTGTGTCCATGGGATTCTCCAGGCAAGAATACTGGAGTGGGTTGCCATTTCCTTCTCCAGGGGATCTTCCTGACCCAGGGATCGAACCCAGGTCTCCCGTGTTGGAGGCAGACGCTTTAACCTCTGAGCCACCAGGGAAGCCCTAGAGTGATAAACAAGATGGAAATGTTCAACAGAGGACAGCGTAGCATACATCAACCTCTGGATTCTGAAGTGGTATATGGCTCCTAGAGGCCTGCCTCAGAGGATGAGAAGTCAAGTACAAATAGTTGCTGCTGCTTTGAAATAATTTATGAGATTTAAAGAAGGCAGCAGGATCAGTAATGTTTCTATTTAGTCAGGCTTAAAATATTTATTTTATTAGATAGACTTTAACCATGATATTTCATAAATACGAGATAAGTCATTAAAGGAAAAGTTTGTGCTTGATTATCTGAATTCATCAATGAGCGTACCCCACCGAGTACCTTTGTATTTTGCAGAGGTATTGAGGAAAGGCGTCATAGGCCTTCCGTTTCAATGTACAGCATCTCAGTACTGAGCCAAGAAGTTCCTATTTAAATAGTAAGGTGCTTAGAATCAATCACTCAGCAGCATGAACAAGTCAGAAGACATTCCCAGAGGAAAATATACTCCTCTTTCCCTGGTTTCTGAGCCACGAGTAGGGAGTGGCATTCATTTACTCCTCATCTTAGTGAGGTCAATCAAAAAATCCATAAGAGATACACTGAGTATGTCACATCAATCTCTGTGCTGTTTGGATGAAATGAGCTTTGTGTTGTTCTCAAATTAGACACTCATCATGCATAATTTGCCCCTTACATAGAACAGCTGCTGGCTTTTACAATGCTTTCAATCCAGTGCTGAGTGCACCCATTGTCGGTACTACTGTGAGCGTTTAGTCAGTTCTGTGATATATGCATCACTTGATTTGATGATAAAACATAAAAAAAGCATTACCTAGAGAAAAGCATGGTACATTGATCTTCATCTAAAAAAAAAACAACAAACTCTGAAGTCATTATACTAAAAGGCTATTATACTGGAAAGCTATTTTATTTTTAATTAAATTTTAAAATTTTAACATTAAATATTATTCTGTGACTATGAAAAAGAAGAGACAGTGTATTTCTCATCAGTATGTTCAGAGAGGCAACTGAATCATGAGCACGGGTCTCATGGATAAACAGGGACTCGGGAAATCATGAATTTAACTCTGAAGCTTGACTTAACACACTGTCTACTTCCACCAACTATAAAATTGGGAGGAGAATCGTCAATAAGCACTAGCGGAAGCACTTTAAGATGAAAACTGTTACCACATATATACAAAGTGGAGTTCTCAGAGTACAGTTCTAACTTTAAACACCGTCATGATTTGAAGCCACTAATTGGAGGTCTTCCATAGATTCTGTTTACGATGGTTCAGGTATTTGAGAAGTGGGAAAGCTTGGGGGGGGCATCTCATCTAATCATTACAGGCAGTAGTCTACGCCACCTTGTATTTTGTGAGTGTATGTATTTCTCATCTCTAATTGGACTCATTGTTTTACAAATAACCGAGGAAAGGAGACACCTGCCAAGCCGCAGAGAGTTAGATAAGGATAAGATATAAATAGCTCATCAGTTTATAAACTTCACTCTTAATCCCACCCAGCTACAAAGAGACGTAGAAACTTAATAAATCATATTTTAGATGGTAAAGGGCAGTAAAAACCTTGTCATAAGCACAATTATATATTTTTCATATTGTACAGGTAAAATTTGGCTTAGAGGATATATTCAGATTTTCACTGTGAATGTTCACTATTCTTGTTGAATAGGCTTTCCCAGACTGTTCTCCGTGTTGTGTTCTACCATGCTTTTTCAGACTGTTCCACGCACACTGAAGCTGTGTGTTCAGAACATACTGGAGCTGTGTGTTCAGAAGTGATGTACTGTGAAGAACTATTTTGGGAGTTAGAGATTATTTACCTCTTCCATATGCATATTTGTACTTATGTGTGGATATGTGTGCGCACATACACACGCACACACAAACACATGAAACAGAGTTCATTAAACAGAGTCCCTTTTATCAATAGCATTTGATTGAATTCAGCTTATTGTTCTGAGCATAACTGTTTTATTCAATTCAACTAGTTTTGTCAAGTTAATTTGATTATGTAGACTCAATTTATATTCAAGACCTTTAATTTATTTATTCTGTTTCATGAGGCAGAACC